>OZ023156.1:30602709-30880209 GCA_963678695.2 Diplodus puntazzo
AGTCTGAAATTATTCAGACATTTGTAATTTTTTTCTGTTGGCATGTTAATTCCACTTAGAGTACCACTTAGACTTTTTTTTATAGAAAAACCTTTAAACTAAAAGTTCTGTATTTTTGTTGTTGTTCTTATTAACTTTTAATGAAAAATTAAATAATACAGAGAATAATTAGTCATCTAAAGTAGAGTAAGTAAATGTTCATTTCTTCATTTCAGTACTGCTTTGAGTATAATTTAGAGGGTCACTCTAACATAACAATAGCATCTTGCTCTTATCCCTTTTATGTTTGATATATTTATTGTGGGTCACTTCAGACAGTGATGTCTGCCAAATAAACGTACAGTTATAAAAAAAGGGGAAGTATGAGGAAAACCAAAACCTTAATAACATCCAGGCAGCAGTATAATGCCATAGTTGTTAGTGTCTGTGAATGGATACTGTATACAGTCTGACGGTAAGACTAGAGTAGCCATCATAGGCTGAACTGAAATTACAGTTTTGTGTAAATGTCATCTGAAGAACTTTGCGCCCACTATGACTACAGTTGACTACAGATGCAGCAGTAAGATCCTTGCTCTTCATCTGCACAAAAGGCACCGGACAACAAAGCTGTTAGCTAGTTAGAGAACCCTGTCTGAGCATGCTGAGTTTGTGCAATCTGCACGAAAATATCAATTCACCATGGTGTAAAATTGTTATATTTAATGTAAAAATACTGCAAAAGACTAAATTACAGTCACTCAGACTCACCACCAACTACTATTGCTCATTAACTAAGGCAGACTGAAGGATACCGACTCATTTGCTCAATGTTGAAAAAAAAGCACATCCACTTTTTCCTCTGCATCTGTGTACATAACATGAAGACGCTCACCCTCTGCTGCTGCTTCATCTGCACTACAGCCAGCCTTCATTCTCAACTCACATGTTCTGGGACCTCCAAAAAGTTGCAATTCATATTGTGACCACAGAGGGGAACTGTGGGCAAATGTGAGCCTGTCATAGCATGTGTTTTAAAATACTTACTTAATACATAAATACTTCACAAAAATCTTTTTGATTATTGTTATGATTAAGTTATGATATGTCAGGCACCCTCTGTGGTTATTATCATTATTAATATTAAGTGTTGATGAAATAATTTGGGAAAAAAATATTCTGCAATTAAGTGCCTGGGTGGCTGTCAACAAAAGAGGTCAGCCATTACTAGGAAACTGTTTCCACAATGTAGTTTTAAGTTTGATGTTTTTTTTTATTTTTGCCACAGCTGAGTACATCTGTAATAAAAAGAATGAATGAATAGGAAAGCATTACATTTTAATCTGAGATTATTTAAATAAACTGCAAAACTGAGCCCGTATTATGGTAAATTGATTGGTTCTATCTTAACTTTCATTAATACATACACACATCACAGCCATGACTGTGTAGAAGCAGGTTGCCACTGTTTATCAGCTATCGTCTGTCTTTGTGGAGTGTGTCTTCTCCCTTCTGTCAAAACAGATGTTTGTGAACTTGAGCTTTGTGACACGAGGGAATTGATGTATCCACCATCTATTTATAACACAGAGAGCAGGTGTGCCGATACACAGAGGCAAAGTGATTGGCTGGGATCCTCAGAGGACGCGTTGCTTGTGTAAATACACACGCATTCGCACACAGGAAACATAGTTGCATGTGTTCCATGAAATTATGCTCAAACATACAGGCATGCATTCATCCAGCGTAGAAAACCTTTTACAGTATAGGTGCACACTTATACACCCATTTGTACACAAGACAAAGGCGTTCCCATGCATGAATACATTCTGACAGTAAAAGATTTACAGGCCGCTGCTGGCTCCCACACAGATATCCAAACAACTCAGACATTTCCAAGTGTTGTCAAATGATGAGGCAGACGTGTTCTTCACAATATCAGCTTCCTCTCCCCTGAGGGTTGAGCAGATCCACACCCACAACCAGATTCTCTGCAGCACAGCACTCGACAAATCAACGGAAACTCCACAGTCAGCTTCAAACCTGTTAACAACTAACTGTGTCCATATTTAATGTTTAATAAGTGATTGAGAAGATGCAGGCAGGTTGTGGTAATGTAACGCCTGGTGAGTCAGAATAACCTGTACCCACTGTATTCCAGTACCTCAGAAAAAGAAAGAGTATTTCATGAGAAATGAGGGTGGGAGGAAGTTAGCTTTGTTTGCGTATAGGTTTTATTGTGGTCCTTTGCACCTACCTCCAGTGAGACTGAAAGCACTGCAGCAACCTCAAAAAGGAAGTAGGCGAGGCCTCTCTTGATAGCGGCGATGCTGTCAAATATATTCCAAGAGATAGTAATTTGAAGTTTTACTGAGCATGTAAACAGGATGGAGCACTGGTGAACAGAGCAGAGAGAAGGCATGTCTTTTTGATTAAACCTGATGGTTCAAGAGAAGGTTTGTTTGAGGTGACTATTTCCATGGACTGCACTGGACTATTCTTCATATTGTTGGATATACTATAAGACAAAGCTTTTAAATCGCTGGATTTTAAAAAGAAAAACAAATTTCGACGAACTGAGACTGAAATATCGTTTGATGCACGCAATTATATCTTGTCTTCAGGGATACTGCTCACATTGCGACGATGCCTGTGATTGTCCTGGAGGCCCGAGACTTCACCAGTCCCCTCTTTTTGGTAAGGACATGGGAAGTCTTATCCAGCTGTACCACCTTCAGTCTTGTTGCCTCGCTGGGACATCCGGAGTCAAACCGTAGTCCATTCAACACCTTCAGGATCTTCTGCATGTTCACCTGGTGCTTCTTCTTCACCCTCACACTTCTCATCCACATTCTCAGTGTCATCCAGTTTCACAGCCTCATCCCAATATCCTGGAAGAACCTGACTATGACCGTGGCAGTTTTAGGGGCACTGATGTGTCTCAGTGCCTCTGTGGCTTTCCCTTGGATCATCATTTATCAGCAAAGTCCATCTCCACACTCTGTTGCGGCTGCTGTGGCCTCCTGTCTCACCTTCCTTGCCTACACCTCGGAGTCCTATGTTCTTTGCAGTCAGGCCCACGAGCAAAGAGGCTACATGGGCAGCATGCCTGGTCTCCTCAAGATTCTTCAACTCTGGGGAGGCTGTCAGATGGTACCCCTGTTTGCAGAGGTGGTCCATACAAAAAATGAAGAATCCTGGCCGATGTGGGTCTCTGGCTTCTTATACGGTGTGTGTGTCCTCATGTCTCTGGTCACAATGGTGGTAATATTGGGGGACTTTGCTGGTCAATGTCTTCTACCGTTTGACCGATTTTTGGCTGCCTTCAGTCTGATCGGGGTGTTGCTCTACATGGTGGCCACGGTGATTTGTTTTACCAAGATACTGCAGCTGAGAGAGAAGGGACATTCACAAACCCCAGACCTGGTCATCATTGAAACAGTGGTTTCCAGTATTACACTGTTAGCTTATACAGTGGACCTTGCCTTCGCCATCAAACTGTTGTGTGACAGGAATCACACATGAAATAACACAACAAATGTATTTCCTGTGAAGTTTACCATGTATTGCCCTGAAAAGCTTTGGAGAAAATCACGTCTGGTGTCAAACTGTAAACATATTTTTGCTGATAAGCATTGCTGTGTAATCAAACTCTCTATCTTGACCTAGAGATGCTAACTTATAGCTATAGCTAACTTGTTATATTAAACTTAGAACGTGATCATCATGATCGCACTGTATCATTCTGGTGAGCTCTATTTGTGGGATTGGTTTAACTGACATGTGAACGAGTAATGTGACTTTTATGATGCAGTTCACTATGACACACATAAAATACAACCACTAAACCTGGGTTATGTGACAGGTGCACTGTCTCGTAGGCATCATTTCTGGACATAGTAACATGGTGTATGTGCTCTTGGTGTAACCGAACAGTAACCAGGACTGACTGATACATTTATGTACTAAAATATAAACTGTTAACTTTTATATACTATCATTTAGAGTATGGGGCTAAGAAAATGAAGGGAAAACTGACACCAAATAGTGTAAATTAATAATAAAAATGTTCCTGTCTTATCCCTGAGAAATCTTGAACATTTCAAGTCTGATGTTTTCTTTCCGCTCACTTTAAAGCCTATTCAAGATTATCATATGTTGACCACAATGTAATGAGAACTGTTGCAATTTAATAACACTAGGTGGCAACACTCTATTAGCATATAAGCCTATTTTAAATCACAGGATTTGTCTTTAAGTGCAGAAAATATAAATGTTTCCTACAGCATAAATGCATATGGACCAACAATGTTTTATTTTGAAGGTTTTTAATCCGACAAAATCAGATAAGCGTTACTGTTATACAGTAAGTTTAGTAGTTTCTATTCACACGGAGAAGCTACGCATTACATTGATCAGTCTTTAGGATAAATGCGTACAAAGACAACATGGTAAAAACTGGGGGGAAAAACTTCAAGTTAATGTTTAATGAGCGGTATTTTAGAGTAAGCTTTTACTTCAACAAAGGCTCGTAACGTCGTGGAGGTCCTGAAGATTTGGTAATATTATCAAACGCTTTTATATTATTCTTATTTCCTGCATTGATAAGCCAGAAAGCAGTGGGCCACATTGTAACGGCCGAACTTATTTACATTTTACAGTGTTTACCTTCTCACATCTGCCTCATCTGCTCTCCAGGCGTACAAAGAGGCTCTGTCGAGCAATCGATCATCAATCCTCGACCACGCCACAAACCAGTTATCCCACTGCTCGGTGTCGATTACTCCGGCCTCGATAGACTGACTACGTTTTTTCTTTAAGGAACTGGGTCCAGTTAGTCAGTTGTCAACAGGCTGAGCGAGAAAACGAGCCGTCGATTCAAGTTGGTACGTGGAGCTGATAACACAAGCGTTTCCGTACGATATAGTGTCGAGAAAAGCCTTTTTACTCGTTTTGGGAGTTTATTTTTGTTCCATGTATCTAGGCGAGAATGAAGTCCCGAGGACACGGTAAGCTATTCCCGACTTGCCCTTTTTAAAAAAAACAAAAAAAAAACATTGTGCGAGTTTGGTGAAATGACCTCGTCAGCAGGGACTTTAAAACAAATTCAGTTTGTAGCTAAATAGTTTATTTTTCTTTCACATCACGTTTTCTTTATAGTTTAAAAATGTAAGTTGACGATGTTGTTAGCTTGTTATCTTACCACATCACAAGACGGTCTGGTTTCACTAGTCGTTGCTAGGTTTCAGCTAATAAAGCTTGAAATGAAGACCTTGTTTAGACCACGTTAGCACATGTAGGCTATTAGGTTAGCCGATGTAACTGCTTCCAGCAACATCCATGTGTTAAATGCTACAGCAAACGCTTGTTATTCTTTGCCCATGTTAAAGTCACTGTCTACAAGCATTGTACCCAAAGGCCAACAATGTAACTAATTTATCTTCAAGAAGAAAATATTTTTATTGTCAGTTTCTGTTTGTGTTTTTACATCTGTAATGATTTTGCATTTCCCTTGCTGATAATGTGTTTCTCAGCAGCATCCTGAGCATCTTGGACATGTGAAACTTGACTCTCCAGTTGGCAGATGCAAGTCCCAGGCTGGATTGAATGGCACTGAGGATACTAGGTAAGCACTTTGCCAGTAAATTTGAGCTCATTATTGATCCATTTCCTGAGCTACAAACGACCTCAGCGAGGGCAAAGTCTAGATAGACGGAGAGAGAGAGAAGGGACGGCTGAAGAACAAATTTAGCTCAGGAGAATGAATATTAAAGGAGGAATAGAGAAGAATGTGTGTGTACAAATTCTTTCAGGCTTTCAAGTGACGATTAGGCAAAATGTCAAATGATATTCTTAACCTGAAGGAAAAGAGACATGTTGGAGATCATAAAATATTTGGTTTGTCTGTGCAAAAGGCAGGATTGCCATCTTTGTCAATCACCTGCAGTGATGCTGGTGCATCAGACATTTGAATATGTATTAGTCTGATTAGCTGTCAACAAACCTGGCCTCTGGAAGACTCACAGTCCAACAGCTTGTAGATATGACATGCTGCTTGAAGGCTTGAGTGAGAAGAGAGGGAGACTTGTTTTGTATTCAAACAGTTTCCAGATGAAGGCCAAGGCTTCAAATGTGGAACTACAGTTACACTTCACAGCCTACGAGTAAAAGCCCTGAAGTATGGATGGGTAAAGTCAATAGCAGCAAGGTGTTCTACAGGTTTGTTTGCACACATTGACCTCAAGGTATGCTTAAAATGTTAAGTAACTTGCTATGCAAGGTTTCTGTGCCTAATCACTTCTTCCCATTTAACTGGTGTACAGTGGCCTCGCTAGTTTTTCCTCTCACAGTTTTCCTTTTTGGCATGTAGCTGTTGCTCTTGAATAAAAAAGGGAATGCGTCATATAGGCAGACTGGTCAGAGTTCAGTGTCTGCTAAGGGAATTTCAACATATCATATTAGTGCTACAGGGGATAAGGCTCCAAATGCTGCTCCAGAGACAGTGTATATTGTTTTTGACCGATAAACATGCTTTGATATCTTGGAGCCAGAGTCATGTAGAGTCTTTATCTCCAGTCATGCCATGCTCCACGGCATGCTTTTTGGTGCTATTGACTTTCTAAAGTTCCCTTAGTCTCTCTCTTTATCCTTGTAATTTTTGATCACAGGATCATTAGCAGGTCTCAGGTATATTGCTACATATTCTTTTTGTAATCTTAGTGTCTTAGTGTCTAATTTATGTGTTCAGTTGCTGAGCTGTTTAGTCAGTTACAACAGTAAAATGTGATTTGACTTTTAGGTTTGCATAAAGCATGAGTTACGCAATCTTGTGTAATGTGAATAGACTACTGTCCATATTGATCATTTTCACAAACATTACAATCATTACTTCTTTCTGAACTATCCTAAACCTCATTCTGTGTGGCTGAGATGTATGACACGCTGGTGATAATGCAGATTTAAGGAGGAGAGAATTTAACACAGTGGATATACTACAACACTTGGTGTTTCTCTTTTGGATAGAGGCAACATTTTATTCTAATTTGTAAGCTGATGTTTACAGTCACTGCATGTGCTGTAATGTAATGATTAGACATAAAAAAAAAGAAAGTGTATACACGAAATTGGAACACATCATTGAATTGAACATCAGTTTCGTTATTTTCTGTGATTTTAAAAAAAATGTTTGTCATATTTTCCAGACATGATATTGATTTTAACCCCTTGGTCTTGCCCTACATACACCCAAACTAATATTCTGGATTTGCGGTGTTCAGAAACAGAGTGGTGCTGTTCAGTATTGATATCAAGGTGTTTGGTTGAGGGAAAAAACAGTTAGTTGTTGGCTGAAAGAAAATGTACATGATAAGAAATTGACATAAACATAACAGGAGGGGCTAAAAGTCAAGTTAAAAAATAAAAAAGCAGTTATAATTTTTTCACTATCAACAAATTCCATGACAAAACATTAGAACTACTAACCTACTTTTAACAATTGACTGTATACCCAAAGCCTCATATAGCAAAACAAGCAATTTAAAGCTTTATATTTATTTGGTTTATTTTTTTCTTTATGATCAACGCCAGATAACAGTGAAAGTGCTTTTGTGATCACCGGAAAGTGTTGCTCCAGATTGGGCTGACGTCTTTACACATGAGAGATCCATCCAGTGTACACTGGTTTATGTAGGCTTTTTTGTTACTGATGATTAGCTGCTAAATCTGTTGACAGAGAGCGTGTCATACTCTTATCAGTATGTCTCAACATAGAGTTGGTTTTTGGTGGAATTGCCTAAAATTTTTATCCAAATGCTGTTTTTTTGTGTGTTTTTTAGTAGTAGTTATCACACAAAAAGCTGACTTACATGGCTGTGTGAGACTTTGGTTACACACACACACACACCACTCGTTGGTTGGATTAATGTATTGTTTTCTGTTGATGATAAAATACAAATTTATAGGACTTGATGATCAAAAATTAAAATAATCCTTTACCTGACAACTGTCATAGGTTAACACTGCATCAGTACACTGTGTGTGCTTAGCTGTCATGTTTGAAAGGGCGAGGAAGGTGTCAGTTACTTAGAAAAAGTGAAAACAAAAACAGGATTTTAACACCTGTGACAGACAGACGGATGCCCAGAGAGCAGCAGGCGCGGTAACCTTTCACCAGTGTTATTTTCCTCAAATGTGTGTGTCATATTAATCTTTCACACTGAGACGGGAAACATGTGCTGCTTATCATATTCTGCGTAGGATTTGGCCTACACCCCTGTTGACTGTGCACCTGTTCATAGCTTTGACTCACTTTGTGGCCTTCCAAGTTCTCACCAGGTCGAACCTATTTTTATAAAACTGAAGTTTTCTCATTTTTGATCAAGGCTCAGTCAAATCATTGACCCACTGAGATGTAGATAGTGTAATATAGTTGTTTCAAGTTAAAAAGAAAAGCTTCTTGCCATCTGTATAGCCCGGATAGGGACAGCTGATACTGAATTAACATGATAAATGAAACCACTTACAGTGTATTCACACCATTGTTGAAAATAATTTCTTCTGCCCAATACAATACAGTTCTGTCTGGCAAAAGACACGTTTTTCGTTACAATTAAAAACATTTTTATGTATTCAATACAGCCTTTTGATCTAATTATAAGCAGGGGTTAGTGACCTGCTTCAGGGTTACTTCGGCACTGCTTATTCAACAATCTTGTCATGCTTATTAAGATAAGTTTCCTTGTCTACATTTGGACAGATTTGTTTGATTAAGAAAATTCATCCTTCATATTTCTTATTGAAAAAATGGTATATGTCTTTGTCCATAAAAGCTTTCCTAGCTTGACACAGTTGGCAATCCTGACAACAATGCAAAGGCAATAACCTTTGCCTATTGTCACTTGAGTGTGTGCATGTTGAGGCAACTTTTTATCAGAGCAATGTCCAAGGCTTTGTTGGACATGTGATCTTACAAGAATTCCTTGTAGGGGTGTGTCTTTGTGGATTTCTATAGACAATTGTGATGTCTGTCAGTAAGATAATGCTAGTGCACAGGACAGTGCAGCACATTAAAAGCTGTACATTTGTTTGAATTACTTGAAAGGGTTTTATCATGTTTCCTAGCATTTCTTCTCCTGAGCTCATTTATGCAGGTGCCAGCAAGCCTCACTGTTGATGTAGACAGGTGCTTCTGCTCCCCCACCTCTCCACCCACTAAAATAATGACCATTACTGAGACATCAGGAGAATGTGTCAGCCAGCAGTGTTCACAGGCCTCTTTCAGGTGCTGTCTCCATTGCACGCTGACATTACCATTCATCTGGCTCCCGTCATAATAATCCCTACCAGAGGAAAGAGACAGAGGCGAGGTGGGAGGTGGGAAGATGGATAAATATAGCCTATCTAAAAATATTACATCAGAGTTTCTCACTTGAAACTGAGACATTATTCATAAAGCTGCACTATATTCACAAGCAGCATTTTCTGTGAGAGCAAAAACGCTGGGAAAAAAGATGTCTGAGCATCAGTGAATTCATGTGCAGTGCTAATTTGAGCCCTGAGGAAAATTGCAGCTCGCTTTTCATAAGATTAAAGTTTCTCTTTTAAGGTTTCATACAGTCATTCATGATCTTCCAGATGTAACACAGACCATTTCAGTCTCCAATGTCCGGCTCTCACACTTGATAACAATTGGCTGAGAACTGCTTTTCTCCAGTTCTTTTCATGTAGTCCAACACAGATAACAATAAATGTACGATTACTGCATTCCATTCTCTCAAGTTTCTGGATGGTTTATTGTCGGCCAGGTGTGCACTATTATTGCTAAATGAGAATCCTGATTATTTGGAGAGATACATCTGATACATTCTGTGAAGAGGTACAAATTCTATTAAACATTCTACTTTTTATTTGCAATACTACAATCTGTAATCCTCATCTCATCAAACCCTGCTGTTGTGAAACTGTTGGTTGGCGTGAAAATATCATTAGTCCAGTCAGCTACGGCAGCCAGCTACAGGTGTGGTGAATGTCTTGAGAGACAGAAAAACAACAACAAACCAAATTCTCCAGAGAGAAGGTTTGTTCGCTCTGAGACAATCACATAAACTGTGATGGTTTGTGTCATCATCTGATTTTTATTCGGTATTTGTGAAAATGAATAAATTAGGAAGGATGTTGACATTTGGCTTGTCTTGGGGAAACAGAACAGTCTTTGTGTAAACAATACTATCCCGGGTTCCACCAGATGTGGCCAGCTGGGCAGATGACAGCCCCACAGTCTGGATGCAGACTGCTGCACCATTCCTACGTTCTTGTGTTTACTTGGTGGCTTAGTTTCACTGGCACTTGCTTGTGGATGAATCTTTTAGTCCCTATTTTTATGCTTTTGTAACAGTTCAGACTTGTGCTTAGTGCTGGCAAGATGCAGTGCAGATGCAGTAGCTGCTGAGATTTTTTTTCTCAGAAATATAAAACCATAACTAAACCAAGCACCAGGCTGGGGCCTTATAAAAAGAGCCATGGTTTGTCTTGATAGCTTTCTGTAAAACATGATTACATGCTTGACCTCTTGCAGGCAATAAAAACAGTGTCTTGTTTTTAAGAACTGTACATGTGACTAGCTGCTAGAAGGTTATCGAATAGTAATTGAGGTGTAGCTGAAATAGCAATGGAGAAACCTTGTAAAAGAAGATGTTGGTCCTGTGGGAGCCAGCATTTAGGCTGACTCAGTCACTATCTGTAACTGGAGCAGAGAGGCAGATCTCAAATCTCTGTCACAGTTTTGTTACCACTGCAGCCAAGTAGTTCATTTAAAAGTAATGAGGGCTTGTTGATGGGGTTAAGCATTTAAGTGAGGAGTGCATAATTTAACATGAACAACATATGGGCCAGTGAACTGACACGGTTTGAGATGGGCTGAGCCTTAAAGAGTATTAACTGCATTCTGAAACACAAGGCTTCTTTATGTTCTCTGTAAGTTAAAACCAGTAGCAGTTTATGGTCTTGGTAGTTGTGGTTGCATAAAGCTAGGCTCACTGTGCTATGAAAGCCCACTGTTACAGTCCTTTTTCCTCTCTGTTTTGTAATACAGGATTCTTTTTTACTTCCTCATTCTGTCACATGCTGTCCACAAGCCACTGTGTTCTCACAATTGTGATCCAACAGCTGAGCCATTGCAGAGAATAAATGAGCAATTCAACAATCCTGATAGCCATTTCAAACAAGCGTTAACTTAGAAGAAAACACTATATTCCGTAGGTTGCTTGAATTCAATACTTGTTTGTTTTTTTTGTTTGGTTTTGTTTTTTTAAATAATGTACTTGTATCTTAAAAGATAGAAAAGATAGTTGTCCTTTTAAAATGATCTATTAAACCCCACATGGATGTGTTTCAGCACTTGGTTTGCATTTTGATTTTGTCAGGGTAGAATCTTATTATACACCTGATTGGTTTGATGATTGTTTGTCACATTTCAAGCAAAGAAGAGTATTCCAAAAAGCTATTATTCATAATACTATATGATGGCCATACGAATATCTTTGGACTGATTGTAATGGACATTTTCACCTTCTTTTTTTTTTTTTAAATTAATTGGCAAATGTATCTCTAATGAAAATGATAGTTAGTTGCTGGCTAACATATTTATTTTACCCTTCTAGAGAGAACTTTGCTATTAGATCCAGTCTTGCTTATGAGTCGTCTTTCAGTAAGTGTTACTTTCAAACAAAGTTTGCCGCAGCTGACTTGCCCTAGCAGTGTCATAGGACAGGCACCTTTTAGTTCTAAAAAATCATGTCTTTATAGGATTTAGGAGAGCCTGGTTATTACTTACATGGCAATATTTTTTAAATCTTACACTGCACTTTGCTCAATTCAGGGAAGAGCCAGTAGCGGTACAAAACGCACAGTGAGGTTTTGTAGCATTCATTATTTTTTATGCCAGTACAATATAGAGTAATGCAGGTTTGCGTATTAACTGTGGCCTTGCAGGATAACATTGTGCTCTATTTGGCATGTTACCCAAAGTGATCTCACTGCCTAACAATTCAATCCCCACCTGTCTCACCAGTTCGTCAGCATTCTTGAGAACAGTTTCAGTTCTGTTGGGCTTGCATTGTTTATTTGTCTCCAGAACCTGGAATCTGAAAAGACACTGAAAAGCATTTACCAGTTTGCCACGGCCTCTTAGTCACTCAGACATGCCCATACACAAACACTCACACACACATCTTTGTTTTAGCTAATGCTGTTAGTCAGTGGTACCATACGGCTTTGCTTAATCATCTATAAGGTATTAGAGCTGCAGTGATTATTTGATTAATCAATTGTCAACAATGACTTTTATCACCAACTATTTTGACTGTTGACTAATCATGATGAGTCTCTTTTTCCTTAAGTCAAAATTTTTAGATTTCAGCTTCTCAAATGAGAATGGTATGTTTTCTTTCGCCCACCATGATTATCTTTGGGTTGTAGACAAAACAAGATGTCATCTAGGGCTTTTTTTCTGATATTTTATGGACCAAACATCTAATTGAGAAAAGTAAGTGAGAAAATAATCAGATGAATCTATTGTTAAAATAATTATTAGTTGTAGCCCTACACTTTATTATTTCTATGGTTACAGAATCAAAGAGTGAGCAGAATAATAACAAACATGGAGGCACATTACATACCAGACTTGTTGAAGATTCTTGTTTTTTTTTTTTTTATATATTTATAAGCTAATTAAAGCACAAAATAGAGCAGGGAGTGTTCACACAATGAGAGAAAGCACAAAGAGCCATTCTACAGAAATATCTGAAGTCATGTTTTTCTTTGTCCCACGGGCACATTTAATTTTGAATTACAGCCCCCAAACAAAAGTTCATATAATCCTTGTGCAGATATCAAGTATTTGTGTATATTAATTCCCTTCAGGGCTGTGAACTGTTACCTACTATAATGTTGTTGGTAGCATTAATGCGAGCACTGGGCTGTGAGACAAGTCATTAGCTAAACTGTCAGTGTAAGCACAGGGAAAGCCATTACTACTGCAAATAAACAGCCAGATTTAAAGTGTGACTTCTTCTAATCCCTTCCTAGGCAACCTGGAGAAGGTGTAGTGCTCTGGGATTTCATTATGTCCTCGATTGGGGAATATGTGAGGCAGGTTTTGCAAGGGTTTTAAAAACGCCTTTTTTTCTTGTGGTTTAATATCTGTCCCTTCAGCATCCGCTTAATGCCTCTGATGTCATCTGAAGAAGTGGTGTATGACATTTGAAATGCTCGGCGCAGGCTGCATGTGGTGTTATATTGGCAGAAAGTAACAGCCATGATGACTTGCAAAATTACCCCCACAGTGTGGTTACTGAGCTGCAAACACCGGAAACACTGTCAGCCAGTTCTGCGGATATTCTAGGGGCATGTACAGTCAGAGATGGGAATAGCAACATGCTTATATGTGCCCATTAACTAAGGACTATTTTCATCGTAGGCCGAACTTTCGACTATTTTCTGGATGAATACATTAATTATTTTCTCTATAATATTTCAGAAATTTGTGATAAATATTCTCAGACATTTTCTTAAAACTAACTAAAACCAAGTTGATGAAGATTCTCAGTCGTGCTGTATCATAGGCAACTGGACATTTTTCAGTTTCTTGAAGACGTTTCACCTCTCATCCAAGAGGCTTCATCAGTTTTAACTAAGGCTACGTTCACACTGCAGGTCTTAATGCACAATTCCGATTTATTGCTCAAATCCGATTTTTTTGTTTGGCTGTTCACATTACCTCTTTAAATGCGGCCTGTCTCTGGATTGCTGTGTGAACAGCTCATGCTCCTGAAGTGACCCGCATGCGCAGTTGATCATTGATGACATCATGCCACAGCGGTGTTTACAGAAGCGAACATGGCAACGGCAACCGGTAACAAGTTTAACTTCAAGTTTAGCTTGCACAGAAGCGTCCCCTCAAATACTTATGAGGTCTAAAACCTCACTGTCCCTCCACTGGCTGCCTGCTTCACTGCTGTCCTCCATGTTTGTTTTGATCATGTTCGTGGCTCCCACTCGCTTCCGCCTGTGGCACACTTTTTTTTCAATCAACTTTATTTGTCATTCATTTACAAAACAGTGCAGCGCGGGTCAGAATGACGTCAAAGTCGCATTAAATGCGACCTGGCTGTTCAGATTGCGGTCGCATTCAAAAAAATCCGATACGTATCCGATTCAGTACCACATTTAAAGTCCGTGTAAAGCAAAATCAGCCATTTTCTTCTAAACACATAAAACAGGTCATAAATGTGTTTACTTAAAACATGTAAAAGCCATTCGACCATTTAGAATTTAATTTTGGAGCTAGGCTCACAAACTGTTTTTCAACATTTCTGTGTTCAGGATTTAATGGGCGGGTCAGAAATCATGGGGGGGTTTATGCAAATCATGGCCGCGTTACGTAACGCGGCCATGATTTGCATAAACCCCACCCTGCTGCAGAAGTGGTATAAATACGTGCAGCGCATCAGCTTCAGCGGTTCTCCCACTCACTCTCCAGTCTTGGATAGCATTGCTTACAATAGTTTGCAGCTAGCTAACCAGCCAACCAGTCAGCTAAACAGTCACATTTCCTCCTCATTGCTCCTGCACCTTTCCTGGATGCCACAGTGTGCAGGGTGATGGCGCTGTTGGCTTATTTAAGTTTCCTTCAGATGACAACGTAAAGAAACGGTGGATCGATTTTGTCAAGAGGAGCTAACGTTACTGTGGGGAGTTAAACATCACCACCAACACCCGTCTCTGCAGTGTCCACTTTACCCCTGATCGTTTCAGCAACTGTCACCAGGTAAAGTCTGGATTTCTGCAGAGTCCGTTTAGGCTGGTCACTGGGGCTGAACCGATCCTCTCGTTTTTTTTTTGTTTTTTTTTACAAGATCGCTGCAGCCCACAAACACCCACTGTAAAGCAGCTAACATTGAGGATGAGTATAGCGTCGCAGCGCTGCTGTTCCACCGTCTGGGGAGAACCCTGGTTAATGTGTTGCCTGGCCGGCTCGGACACAACGTGCACGGGCAATTAAATGCATTTTGCTGAAGGTGCCAATCCTGAAGGTGATTTTACATCGTGCATCCTGTCATGCCCATGTAATGTTAGCAGATGTTATTGCATTTAATCATGACATGATTTGGCCTAAGTCCCAGTCCCGAGTCCATCTGACAGCACAATGATAATCCACATATTATATTTATATGTGCACCAATATAGCTATGACAAGGAGTTATAGACTGGGGTGTCATGTTTGTGTGTAATGTAAAACATGGCCTGTGAGGAACGAGGCTGAGCACTATCAGTGTCTGACTCAGAGTCAGTTTCTGGCTCCGATGGCTCAAACGGGTCCGGCTGGGTCCATCGATGACACTGCTAGTAGCTTCCATTGTTACTGTAGGTTAGGTCCTCCACAAAACTAAACAATATGTAACAATAAGACCCAAAGATATTATTTCAAAATTCGAATATAACGACAAATCAATTTGCTCCACAATAAACCTCATGATTTTAATAGGTAAATTCCACATCCATAAGAGTAAATTTTCCAAGTCCCTCCCAAACTTTAATGTCTTCACAAATGAGTTTATTCTTTACATAGACACCTTAAAACTGATGCCAAATAAGAAAAGTGAACGGACACTACAATACTTAGTCATTTTCACTTACCCCAAAATAAGAAATGCCTTATACATATTTATTTTATTCTATTCCAATTACATGTATTATTTTATCAAGAGATATATTTTTTATTCATTTTGTATCTTGTCTTATCACTCAGTGCCTGCTATATCTGATTGTCTGTACTTTTGCAAATGTTAAATAAAGATTTTCATACAAAAAAAAAAAAATAGGTTAGGTCCTCCTGCAGTACACGGAGGCAGCTCCCCTCCTGCGTGGGCGTGGCTCCAGCGCCTCTAACTGACACGCCCCCAGCGTTTCACAGCAGAGAGAATTGCTTGTTTTTGAGAAACAAGAAACATTTTGAGACCTAATTTTATATACTTGGCAATTTTTTTAATCTTTCAAATTTGGCTCAGTGGTCAATGACACATGTTTCTGTGGTATGACAAACTCATCACACAAATTTATTTTTGCTTTACACGGATTTTAAATATGGCCTGAATCTGATTAGAAAATGTCAGATTCAATGTGACTTGTGCTGTTCACACTGTCAAAAGCAAATCTGATATGGGTCACATATGAGCGAAAAAATCGGATTCAGGTCACTTGTAACTGCAGTGTGAACGTAGCCTAACTGGAGGGGAGTCGCAGGCTTTAAACATGGTTTGCTTGTGTCTTCACAGAGTCGTTAAGGACACCTGTGAACTCTTGAGTTTCACTGTCGTTGGGACCAATTGTGAGTCGTTGACCCAATCAGCCAATTGTAAGGGCTGGGTGAGTCCAGGTGTGAATGGTTGTTGAACTGTCTGGGGAGGGAACACAGGACAGCCTTGTAGGTGGGTCATAAGTAATGTTGTCAGCCAACTCCTGTGTTCAGAGATGGTCATTCCAGTTTGGCATAGTTGGATTATTTTACTACTCTTTCAAACCATCTGACGTCTCTGGCCAAGATGTTTCATTGTTGCCCTCAAAAGAATGATTTTTGTCCTGCAACTCATCCTAACTCAGACCAAATTATCAAAACGGTTGATAACTAATCAATTTATGGATGAATTGTTGCAGCTTTAATGTAAACATTTCCATAATAAAACCCGGAATCAGAAAGATAAATAGGAATATTACCCAGTTACTACACAGACACACTAGCCCCATTCACACTGCCATTTGGATGCGGGGATCCTGCGCCAATCCTCCGCCGCCTCTGCATGAATGTCTCCGAGGCGGCGAGGGGTGAAATTTTGCTCCAGCGCTGATCCGCCTCCGGAGGTAGTATCAGAGGCGCAGTATTGGCGAACCGAACCAGTGTGAATGGATAAGCTGGCTGCTTGTATCGAGGGCGTGTCGATTGGAAAGTCTGATAACTGCACAGGTCCCTCACTCAGCTAAATAAAGAGAAATTTCCCACAAAGCAATGTTTTTTTTTAAGTTTAACCTTTATTTATCCAGGAGAAATCCTGCTGAGATTAAGAACATCTTTTTCAAGGGAGTCCTGTTACATGACCAAATAAAAG
Organism: Diplodus puntazzo; assembly: GCA_963678695.2. NCBI lineage: Eukaryota > Metazoa > Chordata > Actinopteri > Spariformes > Sparidae > Diplodus > Diplodus puntazzo. The sequence goes on from OZ023156.1 coordinate 30,619,848, forward strand.
TAACGTAGTAACTGTAACTGTCTTTTGCAACTTACATGAGGAAAAAAATACCGCAGATATACGTGGAGAAGCGTCTGTCCTCCCGAAGTGTCCAACATAACATTTTTTTATTACTGGCCCGCTTGGCCAGTAGATTCGAGTTTTACTGGCCCCATGTGTAGTTTTACTGGTCCAGCCACGAAAAAATGAAAATAACAATTTAAAAAAAAAAAAAAAAAGACTTATTTATTTATTGAAATTGTTCCCATTTAATTGTTTAGAGAGTCTGTCCCTGCAAAATCAGTATGATCTGGCAATGATGGCAAAAAATATAGGGGTTTGCGTAATAACAAGTATTAAAATTTCAAAATTGAAATTACAACATATTTAATATTTTGAGATGCATTATTTCTCTCACTCCTATAATTCTGTTATAATTTTTCAGGTGATGGATGTTCTGAAAGCACTGTACAAACAGTACCATTATTTCTCCCGAGTCGGAGGGATCAGTACCTGGCTTAACCACCGCGACGGCGTAATGTATTGTTAAGTATGTCGCCAGTTTCCATCAGGCCCGCTTAACATCTGGGCAAGACGCGGAGACGGAGAACGAAAACAGCAAATCCAGAAACTAATTAATGCCGCATATCACGTAATCAATGTGACACACAGACTCTCACTGATGAAGGGTTGTCGGCCGCACGCTTAGGGAGCAGACATTGCAGATGATGTTTGCTTATCTCTTGGGCTTCCAGTGTGTTTTCGGTAGTTGTCGGTGCCTTTAAAAAATGATCCACCGTGGTCAGCCTTTGCCGGAAACTGCCGACATGCATACATACCGACACAATAGATTACGCCGTCGCGGTGGTTCAGGCAGGTATACTGATCCCTCCACCTCGGGAGAAATCCCCTTTTCCTCCTCTCAGACTCATAGTACTCCTTCGTTGACATTTTTCCGAATCACTTTCCCGCCGTCACTCTAAGCATTTCCCGCATGCATTCTAGCGAGTCACGATTGTCGTACGGCAGTGACTGGCCAATCACTGTAATCAGTGTAATCAGCATGCCCTGCGCCTACTTTTACTGGCCCGGGCCAGCGGGCCATGGGTTATGTCGAACCCTGCCCTCCCGCCTGTCCTACTGACTTTTGGTCACATTTCTGCCTGAAAAACAGCGTCTGTCACCAGCAAAAACTTTTAGTCACAAAGTTTTTATGCTGAAAAAAAATCACCATGACGATCAACTCTCCTGGCCGAGACTTAAGTGAACTTTCCCCCAGAAAACAGCCTCCTTCCCTGCGAGTGACAGAGTCAGGCAGCGTCCAGTTTACTGATGGCGATTATTTAATTATGCAATTTAGAACAAAAAAAGTAACTTTGTCACTTTCCAGGATCTTTAGTGGGTCAGGATCTCAATTACCACACATTGTAACAGCATCCGTATGATTATAAATTGTCCGCGGGTTTAGATTTACACGAGGACAGGGAAACACGTTGAAAACGCAGACATCATCATCATGACCTGCAATGCCACGCCTCTTTAGGAGCTGCAGCGCCGGCTTTCTGTGTGAATTACACAGTGGTTCGCCTTTATGCCGGTGCTGCTTGGCTCTTTGTGAATGACTAATGGCGGAGAATTGGCGAACCGCAGCTGCAGCGATAATTTGGCTTCTCTGTGTGAAAGGGGCTACTGTCTACTTTCTGGAAACGGGACACAATCAGTACATTTACATGCACAGCTTAGTCAGATTACTGCCATAGTTGGACTATGCTACTCAATCGGACAGCTGCAATTGTCTGAGTATACTTGCCAGTGAGAAAATCGAATTATTGGCCGAAGCATGTCATACCCCGGTACGATAGGTGGCGCTGTAGTCATTTCAACCAGTGGTAATAGAGCCACCTCTGGCTGACCTCTTTACGTCACCAGCAACAACAAACTCTGCCTCTGCATTCAAGAAAGATGGCATACGAAGAGCGAGATGAAGCTGCATCTTTGTGCATTTGGTACATGGTGTACATGATAATTACACAAAATAGATGCAATGGCGCTCTTGCTTGCGGTTATTTCAGAGGAAAGACGTCGCCGTCCTTCTACTTCCGGCTCACGGCCCTGGGAAAAAAATCTCGAGCCTGCCCAGAACCCAAAAGCCGATCTGATCTGATATACATATCAATTGAATAATCTAGGTGTTTTAATCCGACTATGAGAAATCCGATCCGGTCCGATTTTAGTCAGACTAAGGCGTATACATGCATCTTAAAAATCCGATCATAGTCGGACTAACCCAGTAATTCGGTTTTCTTGAGTGTCATGTAAACGCACTGATTGTATGTGATGATTGACCTTTGTTGTTGACTGTGAGGAGCACTGGTGTTTCTCAGGTGGCATGTCTTTTCCCGTAATCACATAGCAGCAATTAAAATAACAGTTGTGTTTATTATGATACAGGGTCACTCCTAAGTGAGCTGCAAATAGTTGCTGACTGATATTTGCTTCCTAACAGGTCCAAGGTTCTAGTGTAGTTTGTTGTTCGGAGTTGATTTGGTTAAGGCTTGAGCACACTCCATGACTTTTCACAGTCACTCAGTTGCTGTCCGCTTCACACTACACAACCGTCTGCCTTGTAGCCAGGAGTCTTATTGGCGTTGTGTTTTTCATACTATATGACTGATCAGTGACAGGGGATCACACACTTAATGATCCCACATGCAAGCTTATTTCCCACTGGGTCATTAAAGAGACAGTTTGGTTTCAAAATAGTGTACTTTCTCTAAATGTAAGAAAAAACAAACTCAAAAGGAGGGATTCCACAGCTTTGCAAGTCCTTGGGGAACAAGAGGTGTGAAAACCTTAAAAGGGAGCTTGGTAGAGAAGTTCAAAACTAGCCTACTCTTTCACTTACTTACACCCCTCCAAATATGCGTGAAGTAGGTCTGTTCCTCAGGCGCAGCCATCCCAACAGTAGCCGTTTTTACAATTGGCCGTCCTTTTTGCGGTTAGGTCCGCGGATTTAGACAGAAGGCGGCAAATTGGCGGACCAAAAGAGACCGCCAATTTGCTGCCTTCTGTCTAAATACCTCGGAGGGTACACTTATTTCCGCCTCCATTGCAATCTAAACGTCTATCTACGTCAATGTGCCGGCAATTTCGTGAGATGGGCGGAGGTGTCGATGACATGCACTGTTGTGCGACCCACAGCCGGGGAGTTTTAAAACCAGGAAACAGCTGATCACAGATCACCGTCTCCTCGGTCTCTGTAGCTGTAGCTCTGTCCGCTTGTTGTGTAGCGGCAAGCTACTAACGGTCCCTACTTTCAAATTAAAAGCCCCCCGCTAAGAGCCCAATTCTAAACTCCAATGGGGTGCAATGTAAAGCTCTTATTTTGAAGACAAATTCTTTGTCACTGTTCACTGCCCAACTTGTCTACGCCTACCCCAGTAGTGACCAAGTGGCGGCTTTTGGAAAAGGAGGAATATTACGCCTCCGTTTTAGATAGAAAAGGCGGCACATTTCAGCCCTTACCTTGGAGCAAATGTGCCGCTTTTTCTATCTAAAAAGGGCTAGTGGAAAGACAGCGTTAGCTACTGCTACTGCTAGCAGCCTGTCTACTGTCTAAAACAAAAAAACAACTGTAATGTTACAATTTTGACCTAATAACCTCAATCTTCGTGTTGTGAAAACACCCATTTCTGTAATAAGTAGCCAGTTAACTTATTGATGTAGTAGAAAGAGTGAACAGATTTAACTGTCTCATATCCTATTGGTCAGAGGAAACGCATCTCAACAGTGAAACAGACTTTGACACACCACTGGCGCTCTCCATCAAGTGAATGCCTGTGACTCTCTTGTTTTATCTTGTCTTCTGTCACTCTCCCTCATTGCTTTTTTTGCCTCCTCCATCAGTGGGGTTCTTTTTCTTTTACAGTGAAGAAAAAGCCTCGTCCTGTCTTTGCTGCACAAGATACGCAAATCTACTTTCTTTCGGGCCATACTTTGACATCAATGTTTTCATTTATCTATGATGTAAATTCCTGTTTCCTCTTTTGGTGGATCCACTTTTCCTCATCCAGTTACATTTAGCTGTTTCTGCCTCAGATATGGACTTCCCACATTTTGCACTATGGCATTGTGAAATCTGTAGAGAATTGTTCTGAACTTATATTTAACTCTGTGGTTATTGGTTGCGAGAACAGCGAAGTCACAAGAGCAAGAGGTCATCCAGTCATGAAGAATTGATAGTTGCACGGCTCACTAATAGGGCAACGTGTCCTGTGGCTGCATTGATCGTTGTCTCCTTTGGCACTGTTAAAAGTCCACCCACAAGGAATTTCTTCCATTGTTAGACTAAAATAAATTGTTTAACGATGTAGACAACAACTCTGAGCCTTCTCTGTGATGTAAAAATAAAATAAAAAGATAAAATGAAAAATAAAAGTCAGGGGTGTTGTTCTTGGAAAACGATACTGTGAGATCAAAGGGTTCAGCAGTCACTCAGTTTGCTTTGGTTTCAGCATGGCAGACAGGAAGCCTAGCCAAGTCAAATGGAACTATTGGTTGAGATCACAAAACCACAATGTACACTGTACAGGATACATTTAGCTATTTTTAATGACATTCTTGTCTAAATAATGCAGAATATGGGAAAAAAAAATCAGGGGAATGATATATTTTTAGGGATGCACATTTTTAATTTTTTTTATGACCGATAAGCGACGCTCATTAACCGATTAATAACCGTTATTACACGGCTCTTCTTAATGCTGCAGAAAGCTCCATTCACTTGAATGGAGTGGCCTTTTTGCCTCTGATTCGCGTATTTCTTATAACTCTGCGCTCTAAAATCTTTGCTCCGCAAGTAGTCCCGGTCACTTATCACCCCAGCGTCTTCGGTTACTAAGCGACGTCAGCTGATCTGTAGTCTACTTCATATGGGAAAAAACTACTCCTATGCCATTAGTATGGATGAGTTTCACATTAACTTTAATATTTTTGGTAAATACGGTGATTTCGAGTCTTGGTAAAAGGCTGAGTTGTCATCAAAGGTCAAGAAAAGACGAAGAGGAAAGCAGCGAAGAGGGAGAAGCGAAACGGCGTCGGTTTGGCGAACTATTTCTCTGCTGAAAAACACTGTGAACACCTGAACGGTAACAAATAAATTGTAAAAAGACATACTGTGTGACTTTTTTTTTTCGTGTTGGCAAGTAGCCATGTAATAAGCGGGATAATATATAGAACGGCGGTCATTATCGGGAAAAAAAGTTCCGACAGGACGAACCGGACCCCGACGCGAAGCGGAAGGGTCCGGTTCATCCCGCTGTTCTATACATAATGACCGCCGTTCTATACATAATGACCGCCGTTCCATACATCATCCCTTACTTAACCGATAAGATTTAAATGCTCTATTGAGTGTCTGTGACCCATTCAAAAGTACCGTGTGTGATCTCCTCAGACCACCGCGCGTCGCATCTTCTCCCTGCCATCATGGAGGGCAAAGTTTGCTGTGATGATCCTCCATCATCTGATCCTGGATGTTTGCTTCGCAAGTGGTACTGTATTGTACTGGTACTGCTTGAATATTTCAGTGCTCTACCGCATAGTTTGCAAATAACCTCATCTCTTTTTCGGTCGAAATTGTGCCACACAGAACTCCTTTTTGCTCGCTTCATTTTTGCTGTGAAGTGGGCTGTGGCGGAAAGCACGTAAAGGCACATGTTGCACGTGTCGACACGCTCCCATGAGTTGATTGACAAGTAGCTAAAAAAAAAATAACCGATAGTATTAATCGGTCAAAGTTCCTGTTATCGGTTAACGGTTAAACGGTTAACCATGTGCATCCCTATATATTTTGCATCACGATTTTGGTGTTCTGTCAAAAGGCTATTAAAACCGTGATGACGCCACGTGTGTGATGGTGTTTTTTCGATGTTTTCTAATATCTGGAGAACAAGATTTGTATGCCAGGTATCTTTGCAGCATTAGAGCACTTTATTGTTATTAATTTATGCCACACATTTTACTTAGTTGTGATTATGCATTGCGCTTGATCATGTTGAAATTTCGATAATATTTCAATTAATTATGCAGCCCCATTTATATACTCCTTATTACTAAGGTAACATTTGAAGACGGCTACCAAGTAAAGACTGAAAGTTTTGTAGACTGTTTTTATGATATAAGAAATACATTTAACACAACTGTTGGACCAATAGGATTCACATCATGCATTTTTATGGGTAATACTGAATGTAAAAATAACCTTTTAGCCTTTAAGATTTCATACAAGTGAAGTTGTGAAAGTTTTAAAGCATACGTTTGAGCTGTTTCCACTTTAGTGTACATGAATGATGCAGGCAGGGCATTTTTGTGCATGTGTATTGAAAATACTGTGAAAAATGTTCCCATTGATTCCACACCCATCATGCTTTCTGCTGAGAAATGGCTTGTAAGTTTTTAGTGTTTGATTATAATGCAGTGTTCTTATCAGTAAGGCCTTTTCAGTTCACTTGCATGAATATTGTCGGTAAGTGTGATGGCTCTGCGAGCACCTCTTTTCATTACCATGGTCTGCTGCTTGACACAGAAGAAGTGAGCTGTGAACATGTCTCTAATGAGTGCAAAACATTAATAAGGATGGCTCACTTCTGTAATTAGCTTCAGCAGCTTCAATGGCTGGATTTCATTCTGTACTGTCCACTTAGTCTGTTTGTTGGCTCAAGTAAAGGCCCTGGGGACAGTGTGTACATACACACATTTGGATGTCAAATGCTTAAAAATGCTAACATACATGCCCAATCTTTTGCTTTGTTTGTCTCATATCCATAGTGTTAAATAGAAGGATTGAATCAGCTTACCAGATCACACACACAAACGTATACATACATACTTGCCTACTTTATCACTATTTGCAATGTGCTGTTGGCAAACACTGCTAGGTTCTTTGAGTAATTTATGTTAAAATTAAATCCATGTCTAACTAGGAGTCCACCAGAATGGCCTCATTGTGTTGCTGCTGACTGAAGGCTGGCTAGCAAGGGACAGAGGTGGCTGGCAGACTGCCTGACTGGGTAACAAGCTCACTCGTGACCCATGTGACAATGAGTGGCCAAATTGAGTCTGTATATGAGTGAGCCAGCATGACCTCATGCCACCTCTGTTGTCCAGACAAGGCAGAAGGTTGCCTCTGCCAAATTTCAAGAAGACATAAACATAACTCTATTTTCTCTACCATACGATGTCCACATAGATGGGAATAGAGGCAGCAGTTCATTATCATGTTCTGTAACCTGACACTGCACATCCTGGCATAACTGTATCTGTATTCAGCCAAGTTTATATCAAAGATTTTGGACATGCCACATCTATTGAATGGGAATGGGGAAATATTTAGATTAGTAAGTACAGCTTAACCATGAATCCCTTTCTGTCACAAGCACATTGCTTCATTACACTGGGCAGCTTACAGTAGTAGCAGACCTAATTCATAGCCATAGATTTAGTGCATGCTAAGTTTGAAGATCTGTAAGTCTGAAGGCTGATCCATGATCATGCAAATTCTTACTTCTGAATCAACAGTATGAGACTGCAAATGATGTGCACTCACTTCCTTTGCCTTACTTTGGCTGAACTGATCTTTTCCCAACAACCCTAAAAGTAGTTGTACCTTCCTCTGAAAGGTGTTAGTTTTGATCAGTCTACATTAGGGCCCGTATTCACAAAGACTTTTATCTTAACGTTAGGAGTACTCCTAATTTGGACTAAAAGTTTTTATGTAGGAGTTGTTTCTTAAAAGTAATTCACAAAGCCACTGAGACCTACTTTTACTAATGAAAACAGTGAACTCCTAAACTAGAAGTAACTCTCTGTTGCTATGGATGACGTCAATTTATAAGGCCGCACTTAGAAGCAGTGACAACGGTGATTGGCTGTTGAGTGACAGGGCAGCCCATTGAAAAGTCATTTAGGCTACGCAATGCATAAAGTGAAAATAAGGAAGTTGCCTACAAGCCCATGACAAAGCCTATGAAAAGATATTGGATACAGAAATGTATAAAGAAAACAAAAACACTTTGGCCAAATAAAAATTAGAAAATTGCGATGAAAAACGTTAATTGTCAATAAAAGCGGCATTTGCTCGAAAAGCTGCGGCAAAACCATTCTCCATTAAAATTCAGGAATCGTGTGTTGATCCGGGCCATTTCACAACAATGTCCAGTATATTGTAACGTGCGTCAAAGACAATTTGTGTATTGATGGAATGCAACTTTTTCTGATTGACAAAGACATCTTCATCCTGAGAAGGTGCAATTATTTTAATATGCGTCCCATCAATGGGACCGATCACACCGGGTATACCTGCAATTTCCATGAATTTGGCTTTGATTCTTTGTTGTTGGCGATTGTCTAAAGGAAACCGGATAAACTGACGGATTATATGGGGTCTGCAGAGCGTGTTGATGGTTTGGCAGATAGAGCGGCTTACTGATGGCTGTGATATCCCTAAATTATCCGTGTTGCAGAGCTGCATTTTCCCCGTAGCCAAATACCGGAGTGTTGCCAAACATTTTAACTCTGGCGTTATTGGTTTGTTTTGGTTGGTTGGGGACGTCATTGCATCCCTCACGAACTCGACCAGAACTTCAATCCCTTCACGGTCCATCCGATATCGTTTTAATAATTCCCTGTCAAAACATTCGGCTGTGACTAGATCTTAGCGAGTTATTAGTCCTCTGGACTACTTCTAAGGTCTCCCAGACTTAGTTGCTACTTTTAGGCCTAAAATGTTTTGTGAATAACTCTTATTTACAAAAATTAGAAGCCCATTATTTTTAGTAGTTGCTCCTAAATTCGCCTGTCGGGAGCTACTTTTAGCCATAAGATTCTTTGTGAATACGGGCCCTAAGTGGGTAGAGACAAGTATTAGAACAAGTAAAACAGTCAGGTAAGTTCAAATTGCATTGCTATGATTGTAATGCAGCCTTTAAAACCAGGAAACAACATATGATGTCCAAAAGACAACTTACACTGTCATATCACGCTGACAATAAAATAGGGATATTCTGTCCTATAATCCTCCCCAAGCGCTGTTAACAGACTTTGATGTGAAAATCTGTGGAGTTCTCTTTAATAACTAATTGAGCATATCCTTAAGTTAAAATGTTATATATTTTATCTACTGTATGTTCTCCATACCTTATTAATGTACCTTCTATAAGGTTTGAGGTTCTGTGTCCCATACAAACACACCTTAAATTTCTTCTTGCTCACCATCTGGAGTGCTTCAAGCGACTTGTTGTGACACCCTATAAATGGCATCATTATGCAATGTTACATCATTCTAACCTTACTTTGTTATCTGGACTTTGGCTGATGGCTAATGCCTGTTGTGTCTGGCAAGGTGCCATTAAAGGCTGTGTTGTAAAACAGATGTCATATAGTATTAAGTTATAAACACCTGTCAAGGCTTTCGGAACATTGTTGCAAGTGTTGAATGTTTGTTGGCAAAGGTTTAAAATGGGGAAAAGTAAATGGTATGCAAACTCTCAGTAATCTTAATACCTCTAAAGTCATTCTTGTCAATATGGCAAGTATGAAGTTTGTTTTCAGAAGGTACCTGCAGCATGCATACGCCTAGTATGTCTTGATTCTTGTTTTAGATTAAGTATTGTGGATATAATTGCTTCTTATTTGGGCTTCTTGATTTTGATGCATATTTTAGCAGTTGAGGTAGATATGCAAAGGTGTCAGCAGGTGGTGAGTGGGATTGGGGTTTCAAATCATTTGGTCTGTTGTGTGTCTGTGGTGATTTAAATGGCCTGTTGCTTCTGAAATGAAGTCCAATGCAACCAATTTGGTTGAGAGATACAAAACTGCATTTGTCAGCACCCACTCAGGCAAACATACAAATAAAACATTCTCTCTGAAAGTAGCATAATTTACATAGTGTACTGTTGTTGCCCATTTTTCTGATCACCGAGTTCTCAATTAATTGACTTAATTCCAGCCTCTAATTCATTGTCATCTCTTTTTCCTTCTTTACAGACTGCAATTCAGTGGGAGTACTGCAATGACTAGCCGGCATCCTAGCCATGCAGAGAGTGCACACTCCACAAAAAAACAGCCACCTGCTGTGTCCCCCAAGCTACATGTCCAACGATCGCCATCAAAAGAAACCATCACCATCCACTTCTCAGCTCTTGGGAAGGAGGAAGAGGAGGAGGAAGAAGAGCTGTGCATGACAACTACCTCAGCTACTCAGGATGACTCAAACATTGTGACAGCCTTAGAAGCAAGTGAGGAGATGTTCAACGGGGTGCCATTGGACTCTGCAGCCGAGGTTGCTATCATTCCTGAATCATCCAGACATTCTCCAGTTTGTAGACCTCACACTAACAGTTCTTCCACACAAAGTCCATCATCACGTTTGGCTGAGCAAAAAGGCTCAACTTCCAGTTCCCATCCAACTAAATCGTTGAGCTTTCCCTCCAGTGAAAAACCCTTCCTCAGCTTAGTGAAGTCTCTCTCCTCTGACATGGAGTCTCGTGATGGTATCACTTCTGCTCCTACAGTAAGGCATAGGCATCTGATGAAAACTCTCGTCAAATCTTTATCTTCAGATACATCCCAGGACTCATCCACGACCTCCTCCTCCACCACACCCTACCGTCTACCGGAGCCCCGCCTTAATCTGCAACTCTTCAAGCAATTTACACAATCCCGTATGCCTTCTGCTACCATATCGTCAGCTGGTGATTCTAAAACTGCCCCTTCATCTCCATTAACCTCACCGGATAACCGCAGCTTTTTCAAAGTTTCAGAAGTTGAGGCAAAATTTGAAGACACTAAGCGCCGCCTGTCTGAGGTCATTGCTGAACCGCTCCAACTGCTGAGTAAGATCATGGATGAAAAGAGTAACAGCTTGGTAAGCAGCAGCATTTATCGGCCCAAGCACCTCTCTGCCAGTGCCACAGAACTTTCCACTATAACTGCTATCAATGGGCACCTGGAGAGCAACAACAACTACTGCATCAAGGAGGAAGAAGGAGGTGACTGGGAGGCTGAGAGCCCCAACAGTGGGGCTTCTGGTACCGCTGAATCACCTGTTCTCCTCTCTGTTGATGCAAAGAGTCCCAACAAATCATCTTTATCTTCAATGTCAATGGACAAATACTCTATGTCTGCTCTTGCTAAACAAGACGATGAGGACTATTGCATCCTGGACAGTGAAGACTTTGAGACTGGTACTGACACAGAAGGTGATGGTGTTGGTAGATCTGATTATACCGGTACTGGGAGTCAAACTAAAGTGCCACTAAGTGGTAGTACTGAACCTTGCAGTGAAGATGAATCCGAAAGTATTGAGCCGGCACCTAGTGTTCCCCACTATACTCTCATGGTCCTTACTGTCCTGGTCTATGGGTATTTTGTATTACCTCTGCCCAGTTACATAGGAGGAATGCTGCTTGGGATTGGACTGGGATTCTTTTTAGCCATTGGTGTTGTGTGGCTGAGTGGACCAAAATCTTCTGGCAATAGTTTTAAACTTTCCAGAAGCAATCGGAAGCTGTGGAATCTCACCAAGTTGGACATTAAGGAGCCAGATATCTATAAGGTCAGTGATCATTCAGACTTCCTTAAATTGAGTTCGCCATGTTACAATAGTCGTCAGGGTGTCACGATTTTGATTCTAAATGAAAAATCAATCAAAATGCGCTTTCAGTCTTAATCATCAATCAAAAAAAGCAGCATTGAGATTCTGCCAGTATTTTTTCTTACCACCTCTGCCTCTTTGCATGCATCTGCAGGGGAAAAAACACATTTCAAACAGGACACAGCTAGCTCAGTAGCCTGCACACTTACCTTCGATCAGCTGTTCCGTACCAGCTGTAAGTTCAGCAGCATTTGAGATGTTTAATGTTTATTGCTGCAAAAATCCACCAGGACAAGGTCAAGCTATTATTTTAAGTACACCTATCATTTAAAGAAGATGAGAAGCTGAAATCTAGCACTGGAATCATTGGAGGAAAAAATAAAGAAATTTTCATTTGAAATTGGATCGAGACCTTAATATGGAAAGTCAAATCAAATTGTGGATTTTGAGAATTGTGACATCCCTACCTTGGACTACCTAAAAAAAATCTTGCTTGTTGATGAATTTTGGACTACTAAAGGGTTGAAATGCAAATGTATTACCGAAACAATCATTGTAACAGCAAAGAGATTACATTATGAGACACCTGCACACACACACTCCATGGCATCGAGGCTGGAGTATTTCATGTCTAACAATGACTTTCAAGCTCTTTACAATACAGTCTTCAAGCTGCAAGGTGATGATGGTCCTGGATATAATACTCTGAATAAAGGCAAACATGCTATTTAAAAGTTTTTGCATTGAAGTGACAATGCAGCAAACACACTAGATGTGGATCCTGGGCTGAATTTAGCCAGAGGAACTTCAAAGTCTTTCACAGAAAGCAAATGCAGTAAACGGTTTATGTCTCCACTTGAAAAGGCAGTGGTTTACAAGACACTCTCTTATCAGTATGCAGTTCCTAGAGACGGGTAATATTTTCTATCACAGTAGCAACATGATGTGTGGTTAACAACATACCGTGAGAAGATATTTACTGTGTCCTCATTTTCCAGGCACAATTAGATTGTTATCGGTTTTTTTGCAGTTGTTCAAAATGATTTTTGATGCAGATGCTGAAAAGCACACACAACACATACACATTGTATATTTAAAGACAGGGGAAAATTGGAAAATGTATTAATTTGAATTTCTAATTGAAACAGTTTTGTATGATTTTTTGGGATCTTAATCCTTGAAATGTAATCTACAATATGTAATGGTAGCTTGTATTGTTATTTCTCTTTCCCAGGGTTGGATGAATGAGATATCAAACTATGACCCAGAGACATACCATGCCACACTAACACACTCTGTGTTTGTCCGGTTGGAGGGTTCCATCATTCGTCTGTCTAAACCCAACCACAACATTGCGCGTCGTGCTGCACATAATGAACCAAAACCTGATGTCACCTTCATCAGTCAGAAGATCTATGACCTCACCAACAGCAAAGTATGTTGTTAGTATCATTAAAATGTTATTGCTATTCATAAAACAATGCCATGTTTTAACATGGATAACACTACAGTATAGAAACAATCTTGTGTGTCTTTAAGAGATTAAACATGGTGGAAATTTGTTCAAACATAACTTTGTGTCTACCATAATCCTTCCCCAGGTATATTTAATGCCTCAGAGCCTGGCTAGGAAGCGTTTATGGAACAAAAAATACCCCATCTGCATTGAGCTTGCCAAACAGGATGACTTCATGTCGAAGGCCGAGGGTGACAGGTTGGAGGCCATTGAGAGCTTCAATACAAAGGACAGAGGAGAGTTGGTTGGAGAAGCACAAGAGCGAGGGTCATCTTCGTCCAGTAGAGACCTGACCCTCTATTTGTTTGGAAGGACGGGAAGGGAGAAAGAGGAGTGGTTCCAGCAGTTTCTATCAGCTTCTGCACTCAAGGCCGACTTGAAGAAAGCTTCAAGTGCTGCGGGGGCTAAGAGTGGTGAGCACAACTAAAGACAATTTACAAAGAACAGATTTTCTCTTTGGTAAACCTTTATTTGTAGGGTTCTTCATAATGCTGACATGATTACATCATCACCATGACAAGACAACAGTCTTGAAGATAAAGGATTCTATTATCCCACTTACAATGGAAATTTGTCATTGTTAGATAAGATTAGTTAACCAAGACCACATACCCTGCACTAAACATAATAGCAGGCCTAATTATCAAACCTAACTGTCATGAGACTATTGTAACTGTGTCATGAATTTATTTTTCACTTCAATTAAAGTGGCATAATATGGAGTTGGTCATTACGATGTTGTAAAATGTTATAAGGCCAGTTTGATGAGGGGGAATAAATACCATGATGATTGAGGAACTTCACACTTAAAGCTAAAATGAGCTAAACACTTACTGCTGCTAACTGTAGCTAGCCACCCTTATCTAGTTAGTCTTGGAGTGTTAGATTCTCAAAAATGTCATCTTTGGATTGTAAATGATACAATTGACTGAATGACACTGACAGCAGTCAAACGTTCATAAAGATGTGTCATGTCATGGTTATGACAGTGTCATATCAGTCTAATACACGCTCCTTCAAATAAAGTGTCACCTTTCTTCTTGTCACTTATTTTGTCAATTTTCAAGGCTAAGATTGTCTTAATAGTTATTTAGTAAGTTAGACTCAAAGGTCAAGGTTACTTTAAGCCCTCAAAGATGAAGTAAGAAAAACAAAAAAAGACAAAGATAATAGTTAGAAATACTTATACAAATAGTAGAAAATGGCAGAGTATATTATATGTTTATAATATGTAGTTAAATAAGAAAATATTCATACACTATACAGCTGGGGAAATGACAATCTGAAGTTTCAGGAGTTTAGAAACCACTAGAACTTCTAGTGCAGCATCTAATTCCTTGCCTTCTGATTTTTACTGTGGCCCACAGCTCTGAGCTCTCATAGTCGCAGCAGCAGCCGCAGCAGTCTGGATGAAGCACTTGCATCTCAGCCCAGGTCAAAGGACTCTGCAGCCTCCTCAGCAACAGCAGGCAGCGCCAAAACCAAGCCATTATTGGAGTACAGTGTATACATGACCTCCATACTGCCAAAACCGTTGGCAGTCAGCCCCGCAGCTGCCAGCCCTGCTCTCCAGAGCCCTCAAAGCAGCCCCGGGGCTGATAAGAAGGTAGTGAATAACAACTAATCCTTTGTAATTATTGTTCACAAACCAATGATATGTTGCAAAATCTTGTAAAGATAGAGATTTTTTTAGAATCCTGATGGAGATTTATATTGTTTTTGCCGAATGTGTATGTTAACTTTCCTGCCTGTGTCTTTAGCTTCAGAGCAACACTGTAGCTCAGGTGCAGCCCACTGGGGAGGAGGATGGGGAGGATACTGTTGCCTGGCTGAATGCAGCACTTGGTCGGGTTGCCTGGGACTTCCTGAGTGAGCCTCACTGGGCTGAACTGGTCTCCAAGAAGATTCAGATGAAACTCAGCAAGATACGGGTGAGTAGAGCACACTAAAAGTGCTGGAAATTTAAACAGGCAGACAAGAGAAAAAGTTAGCTACAACAAAAAAAAAGATAACAGATAAGCTCTCCAAATGTCAATTTGGATCTCTGCGCGGCTCCACAAGAGGGTTTAGAAGCAGAGAAAGAAAGACCTCTATCCCTTCATCCTACTGTCTGACTCTGATCCTGTCTGCCAACCAAACCTGTATTGCCTGACGGAATAATGTGCTTTGATCTGTGTGACTGTAGTTAATATTGTAGTCTCAGTACAATGGTGGAACAAAACCTCAGATCAGTTCAGTCCACAAGGGACTGGCACATAGAGACAGCTGATTATAAGGTGTGGTGGAGTGCAGAGCGTGCCATCCATGCTTAAATGTGTATGTGCATTATTTCGTGACTTGCGTATCCATTCTCCAATTGGGTTATATCATCATTTACAAGTGAATTATTCACACACACAGTGTGCTCAACTCAGCTGTTTGCTTTTGTCTTTTTCAGTTGCCTTACTTCATGAATGAGCTAACTCTGACAGAACTGGACATGGGCTCGGCCACTCCCAGAATCCTTGGCGCATCCAAACCTTCCATTGACTACCGAGGCAAGAGAGAGAGATCCATTTCAGTCATAACACACACACACACACACACACACACACACACACACACACACACACACAGACACAGACACAGACACAGTGGTTTTCGTAGAGAGATACTGGCATGTCTGGCCAGTAACTCTAACTGGGTGGTATGTGGAGCTCTGTGCACTATATTCTGGGAAGTTTTCCATCAATGTCTTGTATTAGCTCATCCAAAGAACATGCTTAAGGGTTTGAAAGCAAAACAATCCTGCACTGAGTGTTAGTCAGTCAGTTAGCCATGTTCGTATGAGAGATAAGAAAGATAAACATCAGGTAATGCTAGCGAGGTATCTGTCAGGATAACTTTAATTAGTTTGCCAGAGGCGTGATATGAATACATGATGATGTTTCTCGTCAGGGTGAAAAGCTGTTTCTCAGTATCAGTACATAACAGTCAGAGCAGGAGTCATGATGGGAGTCTGTCGTTTAACTTGAAATTAGCATACAAGATCCCCCCCTACACTTTTAAATCATTTGCGTGGCAGCATTTAGAGTAACCAGTGGACAGATTAAGCGGGAAGGACTGACAGACAAGAAAATGGTGCCGTATTCCGCCAGTTTCCATGGTGGGAAATGAATGACTCCTCCAAGCATTAGAACCGAAGAACACCATCCTGTCACACACACATATTATTCTCGCAGTCATCCGGGATTTATACAAAGATGGCATACCTTTCCATCCCTGCTACCTCTGTTCCAAGTGAGCGTGTGTTTTCAACGTCAGGAGACATAGTTAGTGCCCAAAGGTCAATAAAGAACACGACCATACCTTAACAACTGAGCAGTGTAGTTGTAGCCAGCTCTGTTCTGTATTATGCTTGAAAAGAAATTTGGTCAGTTTCTGTTTGTACTTATTGAGAGAGTACTACTTTGATAATGGATGGCACTTATTGTTTGTTCTTGAAAAATAAGAAAAACGGCCTGGGTCCCTTTGCTGCGTGTCATTCCCCCTCTCTCTCACCCTGTTTCCTGTCACCATCTTCAGCTGCACTATCAACAACGCCATAAAAAGGACAAAAAAAATACTTTAAAAGAAAAATAAGAAAAACGTTGTTATTTTTTTGTTTTTATTTTTTACTTTTTATAGAAAGGAGTTCGGTTAGAAGCTCACACATAGTTGATTCAGTTGTAAGGTCTGAAGAGGCTTATGAGAAATCATACAAGAGAGAACCCAGTCAGTTGAGTTTGTGGTAAAACCTGTTACAGTGCTTACATATTGCTTGTGTCTGTTACTGCATATGATAATGAATACGCAGTCAGAATGTAGATCTGAAGTGACATTCGTTACAAGATGACTACTAGTTGAAACATTTCAAAATGAACCTGCATTGTTTTGCAGTTTTTTTGAAAACTAGTTTTTAAATCTCGTTTCATCTGGATCTCTTGAACCCAATTTCGTGTATATTCTCAGTTCGTGAGCTAAGTGTATTGTGACACCCCTAGAGTTTACACATATTAAGTAGTTGCAGTATCATGTTTTCCCCAAGAAATTGGTTAGGGGGAGTGGTAAGCTCGCACCCTGGCTTGGACAAAGACGCTAATGACATTAAGTGGAATGTACAGTTTATGTGAGATAAACATTACAAAGCTTCTTAAAAGCAAAAATCATGCCACATTTCACAATTCCCATCACTCAGTGCGCAAACTGCTTTAACTTGACAGAGTTAAATTAATTTGTTTGACAGAGTGCAAATAGAGAACAATTATCTGTTTTAAACTTAGCCTTTGCAGGTCTTGAAATCTGTCTGTCACATACAGTGCTCAGTTAAAATGTATTGAACATTCCTAACAAAAATCAGAGCTTCGTCACAATCCTTCCAAATATCCAAACATTCAATTCTAACAAACTTGCCGTATAAGAAGTAGTGTAAAATGTCAGATGGGGTGAATACTTTCGTTATCCACTTCATGTATCCACAAATGGACAGCAGTGACATTTTGTCTCATGACCGACCTCTGCTCCCATTCTTTCTCTAGCCTTCTCACTGTGACTAATAAGATCACAGTACAGAGGCTGTGTTGAGATGACTCTGACACACTCCAAAAAGCAAAAAAGAGCGGTGTCCTAACTCCATTGAAAGAAAAAAACTGGCCAGACTGAGATGCTTACAGTATTAACAATACGACATTGCCATCGACCAATTGGAATGCCGATGATAATATAGCAGAACAGAAAGGCTCACATCATCATATTGTTGTAATGCGTTGCTTGTAGTAAGACTAAGTCACACATCAGTCAACACCAGAGTCAGCATTACGTACTGTAACTCGATACATTTTTTAAAATACCAGAAATGGAAATCCATTCATTCCACAAACATTGATCATCATAGTAACGGTGAACTAAAAACATGCATAATTGAGCAACAGTAAACTAGAGCCAATTCAAAACAATAAGATTTCATACAGTCAGCTCATGTACAAGAGGTTTACTGTGAATCGCACTGAAGCGTAACATGCACTTACACCCACTCAGCTTGTCAGGCAGTGGTGCCCTTGAGGTTAGGAAGACATGCTCGTTACTTGTAGGTTCTCAGCTTGCTTAATATAGTCAACCTTTCCCTTCCTCTCCAGTTCCTGCCAGACTGTGTGACCAACAGTAACAACACTCAGTTCAGTAGGGTATTGTTGTTTACTGGGCAGCTGTAAGTGTTACAAAAAGGCACCTCTGCTGGATTGATGTGAAGAAATCTCCTTAACTTAAGGTTTCGTGTACTACAGATGCTGGGAAACACTTCATTCCTGAAAGCTGTGTTTACAGAAGTGTAATAAAATTTGATTGGTTAGTGAGCTCTTAGTTGAGTACAATACAGCCAAGCCCTAAGCACTTTAGCAGGTCTTATGGTTATCTGTGGAATGGATAAATTGAGGCTTAGCTTTGTGAGGTCTTAGCTTTGTGAGGAACTGTAGCTTTGCCTGCTGCCTTGCACAACTATGCAGGCTCAAAAAGTGCTGAAAACTTCTGCGCTACTTCGCTAACTGTGCTCTAGTTTTTGATCAGAAGGAGCTTTGTATCTCCTTTTTTAGAGGAATCCTTCTATGATCGTTCAGACGTGCATCAGCACTGAGTCTTCCGTCCCTTTTGTTCCACGTTGCCTTTCTCATTCTTTCTTCCATTCTGCCACATGTCTCTCTTCATCTATTTCATATGTACAGTCTCCAACTGTCTTCCTCTTCCTCTTGCCCTTGCATTCCCTTTCATTTAATCTTCCTCTTTGTGTCCTCACTCACGCTTTACTCTCAGTATCTCTCTTCCTCCCTCCTGTGCTATGAGTCACTGCCTCATTTTTATCACTGCAGCACTCGCATAACCCTATAATCAGAGCCACAATTGATTGCATCTTCAACTGAGACTGCAGCGGCATTTATTGGAACGGTTCAGAGCAAAACACACCTCAACCACCACTCCAAACAAAATCAGTGTACACAGACCACCGTTGTGTTCTTGTTGTGGATAGGTCATCAGCTTTAATTGCACTTTAATTCAGAAACTGCAATATGGTGCCAAATGTTTTGATTTCTTTGTAACAGATTACTATTTTAGACTGACACTGGGTGATCTGGTTCTATTCATTTGCAAAGTATAATTTTATCAGACACAATGTGAGTAAGCAGGAAACTAGAGGTATAAACTCCAAACAAAAGACTTACTATCTTGGCCTTATGCTTGGCTAAAGTTAAATGCAGGCATTTAATTGTAAATGTTTGTGTAAATGCTTCTGTTTTCTACACAGTGTTTCAGTTTTACCTTGAAGTGGTAGTTAGAAAGCTTCAAATGGAAATGGCCAGTTTAGTTTTCCTTTTGAATCTTCCACTGTTGTTAGTGGCTGTATCATTTTGGCATCTCAAATTCTGCTTTTGCCTTATCTCACCTCGCTCCTTCCTGGAACAAGCATGCCTAGTGTAATGGATCAATGGACGTCTCCAGCTGTGTATGCTTGCATATTTCCAGCAGGAATTCGCCCTGCATGCTTGTCCGTTTGTGTTTATGCACATTTGTTTGTGCATGCACATCTGCCCCTGCTCTTTCTCTAATGTCCACTTCTGGACGTGAAAATGCAGTCACCCTGCAAGTGTGAAGGCATTTCTTTGCAGCATGTTCAATGCGTTCTCCTACCAACATGGCCTCACCCCGATTAAGGAAGCACTGCCCTGGTCCAGCAGCTTTCACTGAGGCTCTCCTTTCCTCTCCCAAACTAACAAACCTCAGTGCCCTGCATAAACCCCAACTCAGCCAGACATAGTCCTCCATGCCCCCCCAGGGCGGGTAGAGCGAAACCCACTGAGTTTAGCAGAACCAGCATGTACACCCTGTCTGACTGCAATCTATTTTTATTTGGTGCTTTCTCAAACCCTTCCCGACTATTTAACTATCTGTTGGTTTTGTTTTAAGACCCTTTTTTTTCGGTTTTCAATTCTCTCCCTCGTTGTCTCTCTCTGACTCGCTCTCACTCTGATTGTTTTTCTCTCTGGCATACCAGACTCATGGCATTATCACGTCATTTGGCACAACCAGCTGGTGTTCAGGACTCAGTAGAGGGCACCCAGTCTCAGTGCTGTTGGTCCTCTGTGTTTTTTGCCTTCCTGTACTAAATTTGTTGATCCCATCTGAGCAACAGTTAGCATTGTTGGCATATTCATATTATAAGATTGACATCAGGTGAACACTGTTCATCTACTGTTGAACACCTCGACTGTGTTTGAGCACCAAGCAACAATGAAAATGAAAAATCCTCATGTTTTTAATCCAAACCAGTGATTTCTTCTCATATGCTCATGGATGCTATCGTAGGCAGTACGTGTTTCAGCAATAAAGCCAAAAAAAGGGTTAAAAAACAAAATTGATGCATGCGCCACCATTGCCATAATTATTAATGCACCAGTATGCTGTTTCTAGGCAATCGTTTTAACTCCCACTATGAATACTGATAACTCTGCAGTTGCTTTATATATTTGTAGACGCTTTATTGACTTTGTCCTGCATACATGCACATATGTCTTAGTTGCAGCAAAGTACGATCTATTTTGTTTTAGAACTCCTTCATAACATCCATCCTTCTGCCATCTTTCCAGCATCATCTGTCAAGCTCTGCTGCCTCCCAGTGTTGTAAAGAGAAACCACACCCAATTTATGATCTGTGAGCTGAGGCTCTTTGTACACAAGAACATGTGATCCTGTGATCTTGTGCATAAAGACAGAAGGAAAAAAGAAACTCATAGCTTGCCCCATCGAAGTCGGGCTTTCTTTTGAGGCTTTTGAGGAGTTTGTATAACCCAGATTACAGCAGATTTGGGAGGACAGAGCTAAAATGAATAGAGGCAGAGAGGGAGAGTGCTGTTTATGCAGCCAGCCCCCCCCGCGCTGATATCAAACGACGGCTGGGAGGAAGATTGCCTGCCCACCCCCACAACTGTTTCTCCTCTGTTCAAAGGACCTTGTGATCTCTCCTTCTCTCTCCCCCCTCCCATCTCAAAGTCTTTCGCCGAGTCTTTCTCGTCTAAGAGGAGAGATCAAGAAAATAGAATCTGTCGGGGTCCCCACTTCTGTGATGCTTAGGTGAAAGAGCACTGCCACAGAAAGGGCAGCAACGATGGAGGAAGACCCTGAGAAGTGGGGAAACAAAGGAGTGAGGGAGAGCTGGATGATTCAACCAGCAGGGAGAAGGACATACAATATACAATCTTATTTAGGCTTGGACAATATGATGATATTTAAGATAAGATTTTAGAGATTTGTGTAATGGTACTGCATAATGGCTATAACAATGGAGTTCCTGTTTTGCTGCATGTTTAACTCATATCCCTAAAATCCTCGCCTCTACACTTTCACTTCCTTTATTTTGTCTCAGATCAACATTTCTCATGTGTCCCATTAGGTCTGTGGTTTGACCTGGAGATCTCCTATAGTGGTTCCTTCCTGATGACCCTGGAAACCAAGATGAACCTCATTCGCCTGGGCAAGGAGGGAGAGAGTGTGCGCTTAGGAGAAACTGGCAAGGATGGGTAAGAAAGAAATTTTAGAAAAGACTCGAGGGTTTCCTGGATTGGATCAGATGCCCGCTTCCACTTATTGGACACTAAAAAGTGTCTCTGTCAGGTGTCTGTCTTGATCTTATTCTATATCTTGTATATCTTCTCCATTCTTTTCTCTGCTGTTCCCTCTCTGCCCTCTGGATTGTACCTTTGTGCGGCTGGTAATCGGGTGTATTTCTGCTCTTGGTGAGTGCTGCTTGACTTTCAAAAGTGATCTCTTCTGCTCTCTCATTCTCTCGTTTTGTGCGTCTGTAGTTTTGGGTTGTTTCAGTTAATCTTAGAGCGGGTTGGCCTATGTTCAGAGGGTCGGTGGTTTGATCCCCGCCTGGCCAATTGCGCTATGGTCGCTTATTGCCTCGTGTGAATGTGTATGACTGCTGTGTGTTTGAGGTGGTGGTCGGAGCGGCCGTAGGCCCTGAATGGCAGCCATGCTTCCGTCAGTCTGCCCCAGGGCAGCTGTGGCTACTATCATAGTTTACCACCACCAGTATGACTGTGTGTGAATGAATGGAACCTGGAATCCTGTCAGGCGCTTTGGGTGTCTTGAAAAGCACCATACATTGGTCCATTCATAAATTACAGTGTGTACCTCCCAAGGCCAGACTGCTGAGAAATAAGTTAATAAGACATTAAGTTTTAGTTTTTTTTTTGCATGCTTGTGAATGTAAGCAGGCATGGGTTTGCACAATATGACTTCTGCAACACCTCATTTGTATGTTGTTTTGTTGGTACAGTACCATAGAATTGGTGTACGTGTGCATGTGTGCTCGCCCTAATTAATTTGTGGTTGTTTATGCATGTTCAGAAACAGGCCACGCACTTACTGCCTGGCTGATAGTGACGAAGAGTCATCCAGTGCAGGCTCATCGGATGAAGAAGACTCCTCAGAGCTCTCAAATGACTGCGTAGGAGCTGAGGGGTGAGAATGACCTTATATACATTATCTGTGCTCAAACCATTTCCATTATGACAGGATTATGGAATGTTTAAAAAAATGATCTAAAATAATAATTTATGGAAAAAGTCACAAAGGAGACAGAGGATTTAGACATGGCTAGAAATTCAATATTAAATGTCACTCCCCATTTTTTGATAAAAGACACATGTATCATTAGATTTCATCGCTCTAACTCTGTTTTTATTGAATAAAGTTGGGCTGGAGGCCACAAACCCAGCAAGATCATGCGCTTTGTGGACAAGATCACCAAGTCCAAATACTTCCAGAAGGCCACAGAAACAGAGTTCATCAAAAAGAAAATGGAGGAAGTGTCAAACACGCCCCTTCTGCTCACAGTAGAGGTGCAGGAACTTCAAGGAACACTGGCTGTCAACATACCCCCTCCACCCACTGACAGGATATGGTACGTGAAGGAAGTGTTGTTTCTCTGCTGTATAATATGTGGAATGCTGTGCTAAGTGAATTTCATTGTCTTTTGGATTGGCCAATAATCTTATCCTTCTGATAAAGATGGAAAACACAGCCAACTCTGTTGATGGCAAAGGCTTTCAGATGACTCTTAATTATCCAATTTCCTGTCTTTTGTCAACAGTTGCTTAGTAACAAGGGACATACTTTTATCTCTAATAAAGTTGAATGACTTATGAGAAACGCACAATAAGGATATTTGTACTACGAACTCCCCTTCGTTCGGCCTGTAACTGCATGTTTTATTGAATAACATTTCACAGGACACTTTTTTTAATACATCGCTGCCCTCTACTGGTGGTGACCACATACCATTGCTACAGTGTGTTCATTTGTCAACTCCTATTGATGTTTTTGTTAGTAAATCATGACATGTTTCGACATTTTCTGTTTCAGGTATGGATTCAGGACACCGCCTCACCTGGAACTGAAGGCACGACCTAAACTGGGAGAAAGAGAAGTCACTCTGGCTCATGTTACAGACTGGATAGAGAAAAAACTGGACCAGGAATTCCAGGTATTAATAAACATTTCTGTTTCATTTTTTTAATTTAGAGATGGTCAAACCATGGCAAAAACTATTTACTTAAATGTAAAGCTTTTATGCTTATCTTCATCATTTATGACAGTAAATTAAGCGTTTTTGAGTTATGGACTGTTGATTGGACAAAAAAAAGGAATCTGAAGGCATCTGTTTAGGGAAATGGCATTTTTTTTGTACAATGTTTTGACATTTCATGGACTAAATGAGTACTCAATAATTTGTGATTAATGTGTTTGTTACAGCCCTACATATGAATAAGCACAGTATACTTAAAGGACAAAAGTAGAATTCAAACTTTCAACCAAAGATTAATTCACCTCGTGACCCGCTGCTGAAATTCCATTGAATTTAATTGCACTTGGGCCATAATTTTATGTTGTAAAAGATGCTTTGAGTGTGCCGTCATACCTTTAAAGGATGAATTATATTCCGATCCTGGTTCAGCAATAATACATGCTAAGCACATTAAGAATTTCAAAGTCCTTAGTCATTTTTATCATATTCATATGATCCTAGAATGATCTTGCAATTTTTGCACTACCTATTGTGTGCTTCCCGTTCATGTGTCAAATTTCAAGACATAACATGTGTCAAGAATGCTAAAGATAGACAGAGACCACTCACTCTCCCGCCATCATTCCCTCTCCTCTTTCAGAAAATCTTTGTAATGCCAAACATGGACGATTTATGGCTGACTATCATGCATTCAGCCATGGACCAACGCACTGCCGGCGGACCATTGGTTTGCTCAGCAGTGGACCCAGAGCCCCTCTAGCCAGAGAGGAACAGCACCAGCCAGCCATGAAGATTGTTTACAGTATTCCTTAGAGCATATGAAGTCTCATAATGGGAACTGGAGCCAAAGTTGATAGGACAGATGCTACTGTAATACAAATACATTCCCTGAGTGAGTGAGTGAGTAAGCGAGTGAGTGAGTGAGTGAGTGGGCTTCTCACTCACCATAGAGGAGACCATATGAATTTTTAAGGAACATTGTAGACTCTCCCCAAGAAAACACTAAAGACAGACTGTTGCTTGCTGCTCTGTTCAGTAGTATTTATCTTGCCAGAAGAAAAGATGATTGTCTTTGAAGGATTCATAAAATGGCACAGACCCTTTGAATAGGAACTGACATGTGAAGAAAGTGATGGTTCACTCAGAATTGGGGTAACTTTAAGTAAATAAGGGGAATGTATGGGGATATATAAGTACATGATGTCCTGTGATGTCCTGTGATGTCCGTTGATGTGAAAGCATTCACCAGATACCTTACAGCCTGCAGATGGCTCGTTTCTGCAAAGACGAGAGAGAGAGATGGAGCATGGTAGCCCATTTATTCCAGTGGAGATTTAGAACATGTTGAAATGGAGGTATTTCATATTGAATGAGTCATGTGTAATAGAGAGAGAATAAAGTGAAAGCAGGATAAAAAGTGTATTGGAAAAGCTCTGATACTTGATGTTAGGTTTATTTACTCTATGAAACATTAAACCTTTTAAGTGGCTTTATGTCAGCAGCTTCTGTTCAGGTGTTAACAGTTAACAGTATTCGTTTGTGCTGTGACCACACCCTGAACACCTCCCTTAATTTGCCAAGAGCTCCTTTTTGTATGCCAATGATGCCCTTATCCATGTCTGTATGGAAATAATGCTTGAGAGTAGACGTACATTATCTACAAAAAAGCGTCATTCATTATGTAAATTCCATACTAATGACAAATACACAAACACTTTAAGTGCAATGATAGAAATGCTACGCAGGCTATGATCTTGTAAGGATATTGTATAAGTTGTATGTCTGAGACGTACAAGGCCTCTAAACACATCTATTGAATGTATGCAAGAATAGTATTTGGTTCCTATTTTTGTTGTTGGAATTTTTACCCAGTCAAAATTTGACTGTGGTATGAAGATTATTGCACAAATACCAGTACAAGTTTTCTTTTTGTTTTGTATATGATAAACACTATCTCCTCATGTCTTTTTCCAGATGTGTCATCCGATTGTTCTGTACATGGAGTAGCAGGTGGTGTATTTATCTATAAATCATTCATACTTCGTGGTGTTGATGATAATATCGTTGGAAGTGAATTTAAATGGCCAACTTTGATCCGTGACAGTGCTTTAAAGAGACTCTAGCCGCCATACTTTTCCTACAAAATGGGATGAAGTCAAGGTACTTACTATATAGTAGAGCATCTATCGCCAAGAATGGTAAGCCTTATCTACAGGTTCCCTTCCTGAAAACATCTTTTTAACTGTGTCATATTTCTTTTAACCAAAGTCCTTTTGATTAGGCCTTTAGTGCCGGATCTCTCTGCTCAAAGGTACACATCCTATAGTGACAAAGCATTGTGAGGTAAAATTTACAAATGTGCTACAGTACTTGCATTAACATTGTTTACAGGCATTCTTTGTTTTCTCTCGTAGGATACTAAAGCACTGTAACACGACATAGACATAGATTTTTCTGAATGATTGTCATTCCCTTTAAGCCTTGATTCATTTTTTCTGTTAAGTATTTGTTATTTTGGATGACTACATGAGGTGGGTTGCGGTTGTATTTTTGTCTACTTTGGAATAAAACAGAATGAACTGAGATTTTTGAGGATATATGAAGACATGCCATGATTTGTATCTGTGAATTATTAATGACTTTCTAAAATGATCATGTAATGTTAAGGCCAAATCTGGTGATTATGTGTATCTGCCTTATTTATAGAGCAAAAATAAATTTCTGTTAATGAAAGCCTCTTTGTTTTATGCTTCACTTTTTGCATCTTGCATGTGCACAGAACGCATTGATTTGCTGTAGATTGAAATAAAGCTCTGTCAGTGTTTAATTGTCATGTATTATTGGAATATGATTTTTCTAGTGCTTGATGTAAAGTATGGTGGATAGAACAATAATGACAGACATAATTAATGATGGTAAGAACAGTAAAAACCTGCCTACTAGCTCCATCTGAAATGCCTTATTTCCAGTTAAACATATACTAACAATCCAAACAGCATTACAGTCATGTCAATAACTACTGGTAATTATTTTAGTATTTCCCCACCAGTAAGAAAACACGCATCACTAGATCATTAGTATTTGTACAAGCAGCAGTCACACAATCCGGTCTGACATGTGGAGCCCAAGTCAAGTCCCTTCCGGTTTGCCTCATCGGACCGCATTTCATAAAGATATCTATGTCAGTGAATGGAGAGAGACAAATACTGTTTTATCTGTCTTGAATTGTGCCATGAATCACAGATGTTGGGCAATTTAAAGAGACGTTTTTCAACATGAGGACAACATTGTAGAACTGGCCGTGAACATTAGCTTGGTCGCAGACCTGACAAATTATCTTTTAAATTGACGAACGTCTTATAAAACTCATGGCCCAACTCAATGGGAAAACGAAAATACCGAAAACGGTATTTATCTTCCCCCATTGACAACAGTACATCATTCTTCCGAGGTCCAAGTGGAAGGGGCGTGGTCTCAGCTCTCTTCCGCCTCCCTCAACAGCAGTTTACGGTTGCTTAGTAACGCCAGGGCGCTTGCCAGTTACTGACTTATTCTACGGTGGTCCGTAAATTATACGTTAACGTTACGTGTGTTGTCGATATAAAGTAAGTTATTATTCATATTGTATTTACTACTGTAGGTTTTCTTTTTTTAACATGTGTTCAATAGCAAGTGTTTGCTTCCCACTATCAGAAGTACTCTCTGTCTGTGCTCCTTTACCTGCTACGTTAACTAGCTAAACCTGCCGATGTTAGCATTAATGTTTGCTTTGAGAGAGTCGTGTTTTTTTTCTATCAACCACACAACGTTACGGACGGCCAAGTTTGCCTGTTCAAGTGAAAAATGACAACAACAAAAAAAGCATATGCCAGAAGAAAGACGGCGTTTACATCACTTGTTCCGTAACTTTGACTGTAAAACTTTAACCGTCATTGTCTTTAGAACACTCGCTCGCCACAACCGCTGCGATGCAGAGCGCTGGAGGTGCTGAGGGGGAGCAGCCCAGCGAAGAGGAGAGCGACAGAGAGCTGCAGGATGGAGGTTACGAGGGAGCAGAGGACAGTGGAGAGAGTGTCCCACCTGCTCAAGAGGTACAATATGTCATCCGAGGAATAGTTTTGCTTAAGGGTTTCATTTTTCCGTTATGTTCCTTTATGAACTCCTTATGGACATATGGGAATATTTATTCAATATTTGGCCCTGAACCATCGTCACACTCATTCATACATGCTTTCTTTCTTTGTTCCAGGGTGGTTCACAGGATCAGTCAGGAACAGAGGATGGTGATCCGACGCCACAGTTTAACCTCGACTACAGTGGTGCGGATGAATACTCCCTTGCTGCCACAAATAGACAGACAGACAGGCAGACAGACATTGGCTGATGGTGGTAACAAATGCATATGGCATATGGAGGAAAACACAAATATATCCATTTACAAGATTTAGACAGACAGAGATAGACGAAAATACTTCCAAGTGCATATTGCCAAGTTCTACATCGCTCCACTACATTTGTAATTAGACGTGAATTTGTTGATTGTTTAAATCAACATCTTTTACTGTGTGTTTCAGAGCAAGAAAATGTTGCTCAGCTGCCACTGATACCTCACTTCTCAAACCTTGACGCACCAGATGATATGGAGGATGAAGAGCTACTGCCAGAGGGGGAGGAGAAGGAAGAGTTAATTGTTCTTGACCCTGAACACGTCTGTAGCTTCTCCTTTTAATATTTATGCAATCATGGTTCATTAAGTGACTAGATTTGGTCTTACGGCTCCTCAAAGAGAGCAATGGTATAACTGTCTTGTGTATGTGTCAGGTACATTAGTGTATTGCGTGCAATGGTAGCACTTAGCTAAAGGATACCTTGTGCTGTCAAAGCAATGTTAAAAGGACAGTTCACCCTGTAGTGATATTTATCCATCTCGATTGTTTTTGTGTGAGTGTCCACATTTTGGAGATATCAGCCACAGAAATGTCTGCCTTCTTTTGAATGTAATGGAACTAAATGGCAAGCAGCTTGTGGTGCCCAAAGCACCAAATGATGCATTCAAAAAACTCAACAACCTAGCAGGACACCATGAATGTTTACATCCTGCTTTCACAAAGACAAGCATCTCATCTTTGAGTTGACACAAGCACCCTTCTGCACAGTGATAAGGGTGGTAGGTGTTGTTAGGTAGAAAGGAAATAGTCCTGAGTTGAAACTGCTCACAGCAAGGTCTTTGGAGTATTCTGAGTAACCTGCTCATGATTTCTTTAAAGTGGCACTGCTGTTGAATATTTCAACAAGCAGAGTGCCATCTATTTCCATTATATTCAAGAGGAGGAAGACATCGCAATGGCCGATAACTCCGAAACCCAGCAACTTACATGAAAACAAACTAGATGGCATGAACTTAGATTAAATATGTCTATTTTTTATTTTCAAGAGAACTATCCCTTAAATGCTGCGTAGAAATGTATTTGCTACTAGTCATAGACATCTGTAGCACAGTGAGTTTATAAACCTTATATTATGTCATTGATGCCATGTTTGATCTGTTGACAGCCTCTGGTAAGAAGGCACCAAGCTGCTCTGACCATCCAGCTCAAAAAGCGGCTAGAGAGGGTCAACCTTGCCCTGAAGGAAAAGGTGGGCTGCTATTCTTCAATAACTAATATCCATCTCTGCTTTTTTGAAGTTTTTGTTTGTTGGTTTGTTTGCTCTTTTAGTACTAAAGAGTATGTAGTTCACATAACCATACTGGTAAACATGTTATCACTTTACATCTATAGGGTCTAAGAATGTCCAGAAGATGGTGCTGTTGAATTGTATATATACTATATTTGCACTTCTTTATTTTGTATCCAGCATTAAAATTATAACAAACTGATTAAATCACCAAACTTCTGAAACTGGCACGAAATGTATACGACAAATAATGTGTCGGTGTCAGCCAACCAG
Organism: Diplodus puntazzo; assembly: GCA_963678695.2. NCBI lineage: Eukaryota > Metazoa > Chordata > Actinopteri > Spariformes > Sparidae > Diplodus > Diplodus puntazzo. Next base: position 30,649,542 of record OZ023156.1, read on the forward strand.
AATCAAACAGAGACTGGTTGATATTGTTATAGACTCTTGAGGATTTGTTCTCTGATTTTTTACTTGCGCTCTCTGTGTCACTTCCTCAGCGGGCACTGGAGAAGGCAGATGCCAGCCATATACAAGAGATAGAATTAGAGAATTCTAGGCTTCACAAACGGTTGGCTAGACTTCGGGCCAAGCTGGAGGACCGTCGGCTATCCAAGGAACAGGCCGAAGCCAAACATCGGCAGGCACAGGATCAGCTGCAGGAAATGAAGAGCCAGTTCACCGGTATGACCAGTCAGGACAGCAAAACCAAAGCTGAAGGTGAGACTGGCCTCAAACTGGGTGGTCAACTGTGTTGAACCATTTACTTAAAACTTTAATCAACAGTGTTGATTGTGGTTGATTTAACCCATGATGATTCTTATGTATGATGCTTCTTATGTTTAAGGATAGGTATGGAAATATGAGCAAAATATTACAAATATTTAAATAATATTGTAAATATTATACAAGTATGAGCTCTGCATAGACTTACACACATGTGTCTGTGCAGCCAAAGAGATATACACACCCAACAGTGTAATGTATGAGAGTTATCAGAAATTTGAACATATTACCTCACAGATTGGAGTTTTTCAGCCTATCGTGACTTTTCTTGTTCTGCTTCTGATGATAAATAAATCTCTGAAAGGGACACAGCTGCAGAAATTGATTGACTTTGTAGAAGCCATTTGAATGGAAACGCTTAGGTCCAGATTTTGCTGTAACATAATTAAACTATATCAGTTCAAATTCTAATGTAAAGTTTATCAAATTGAATTAAATTCAATTATACGTAGATTGAACAGTAAAGCCTAAGATATAATCGGTTTGCAACTGTAGTTTTGGTCAATTGGATATATAGTACTGATTCAGCAACGACATGACAGCACCTGTGTCAGTCCATGTTTCCAAACTACAGGTTTGAGCAGTGTTAATGTTAACTCCTGTGTACCTTTCCTTATAGTGTCCCAGCTGCAGGCTGAACTTGACAACCTGAACCAGCATCTCGTGTTCACTCAAGGACTCAGTGAAGATCTGCGCTCTAATGTGAAAGCCATGAAGAACGCCAGACACAAAGTGGGAGCTGAGAAGACCCAGGCCGAAGAGCAGAAATTGAAGCAGGTGGACAGGCGCAAGTCTGGCACATTTCTTGATTCTTTGACTGTTTCAGGTTTTATCATTGATTAATACACTGGGATTGATTGGAAAATACTCCTGTGTTGTCAGGATTTGTATGTAGAGCGTCTAACAAAGGACTTGCAGAGGCTGACGCAGCAGATAGCCATGTATGACGCCCAGACCATCGCTCAAGCACAGGAGACACAGGCAGCCAAAGAGGCTCTTTTGGAGGTAACTACATGTATTATGGCATAAGACAGTATGTAGTAGGTCTGTAAGTCGAACCTGCCTCTAATAACCAAGCAAATGCTATAAAGCTGTGCTTCTTTTGAAGGCGGTGTTAATAATCATTGGATGAAGATGGATTATTGTTGTGTCTCATTACCACATATTCAGTATGTGACAACCTTCTACTATCTTTCTCCAAAATCTTCCACCCCATCTATAACCATTTGCATTTATGGACAGGAATTTGTCAAGATTAAAGTTGCATTCATATATTATCTGATCACTTGGGGACCACTAATTGTAAAGAAAGCATTGGTTAGTAATCCCCATCTGAAACCTTGCAAGATGTGAGTTGTGACTAGAAGATAGTGGTGGAATGGTGGAGTCAGAGTTGGAGGCAAGTCAGAGTTGGAGACTGGAGTTTAGAGCTTCCCTAGAGTAACTGCAAACAAGACTTTATTTCCAGAGTCATGGCTGAGACTGATTTTGGCAATCTAGATGAGGCAACAAAAAATGTAAGATTTCAGAGTGAGACTTCTCCCTGAGCGAGAACTGTGTCTGTGCTTACAAAAAGGATCATATTTTATTTTTTCCTCTGTTTTTTTGAAAAAGGTTGTTGGAATAACAACCTCAGCCTGTAAGTGGCAAAAAGGTATTACGTATAGTGGACACAGAGTGGACTGTTATTGCTGCTGTTGAGAGGCCGCCAGTTAAAGTTAGTTACAGGCCCAATTCCAAAATCTTTGGTATGAATCATTGTTCAATCAATCATTGATCCACACACCCAAACATTTAGATATTGGGCCCGGGTTTAAAAGTACCAGTATACCCCTGCAAGAGTTTGTGCATTTTTAAACATTCATCAAACAATTGATTAAAAATTGTCGATTCAGTACAGATGCAGTCAGTAACTGACAACAGAAAACAAAGATGATACAGCATTTGGGATTATAATGACTTTACAGTATTGACTAGATTTGATGGACTGTCTCACACAACTACATTTAAACAAAAAAAAGGTACCCTGTTGTCCCCATACATGACTACATTCAAAACAGCATATTTTTCATTTGCTGAACCAAATCTTCGCCTCTTATATACTGTGCATGTTGTCTTATTCTGTGAGTGTTGGTGAAGAATTGATACAACATCCTTTCTCCTGACACATGTCCACTCATGTCTGTGTGCAGGCTGAGATGGAAATGGAGTCTCTGGTTATGGCACGTAAACAGCTGGTGCAGCAGTGGAGCAGCAGTCTGATGGGAATAGGGAGACGAGATGAGGCCTTCAGTGCCGTGCAGGAGGCCTTGCGGTGAGAACGATGGATGGTATCTCTCTAACTTGACAGATTGTTTTCTCTGCTTTTCAAGCTGAAGCACAGAGGGGAAATGAAAATATGAATTACTGTCACTGTAATGAAATGTGATTCATGTGTCCAATATGCAGATATGTGTAGAAAATATTTCGAAAACACAACATAATATTTATAGGATGTTTAAACAGAAAGGTAAAAAAATCAATGTAGAAGCATCCGAGCAATTAATTCTTTAATGCTGTCTTTGTGTACCTCAGCACTGTCGAGCACCAGTTGATCTTGCTGGACAAAGAGATTGACAGCTACAAGAAATCCACCACTGAAGAACAAGAGCAAAATGAGACATTAACGATGCAGTTGAAAGGGTCCCAGATGGACTGTGCCACTTATAAAAAGCTGATCAGTGAGAAGCAGGCCCAGCAAGAGGCCCTGCAGGCCCACTTTAGCACCTGCCTCCGCACTCTGAAGGAGACAGAGCGCACCCTCACCAGGCTCTCTACGGTAGCCACAACTTCCGTTTTGACAGCTCTGCTCCTAATTTATCCAGAGAGGTGTACTGTTACAGTGTCCTTCTGCCTTCTCTTTCCCACTGTCACCATTCTACTCTCCAATTTCCTTCCTTAATTGTTCTAGGAAACAAGCACCCACCAGGCTGAAGTGAACAATCAGAGGAGGCAGTTGGAGAAAGAAAGTGCTGGGCGTTTGGAATTGGAGGATAAGATCATGACCTACATGCAGCAGAAGCTCACTCACAACAGGGCTGCCAAGTACTCCCAAAAGCTCACCAGCAAGACAGCCACACTCAAGAAGGAGAAGGTAAAGAGGGGATTTAGTAAATTAAACAAAGCATTCAGTGTTTTTCAATGAAAGTTTCAGGCTGTTGGAAGCCTTGTGAGAAGGTTATCCACCATTCAGTCAGCAGGTACAAGGTACAATATCAAATTATTCAATACGTACGTTAAGTTTTAAGATGTCCAGTTTCAAACTGGACCTGTCTTATTTAAAGAAATATTTCACTGATTATTAATGCACTTCCATCAACATGGGGAGTTCCAAAGAATCGGAAACAGAAGATATCCAAATTTGTATTCTCTGTTATAGATCACATTCAAAAAGCTGGATCCCACATTCCCAATTATGCAACTCGATAGAATCTTTGACAAGACCTCCTCTGCCTGTTAGATACCCACCTTTTTTAAACTCCCCTACTATAGTTTGTTACTCTGCCTTTCTGCTCAAATGTGACATCTCAAGCCAAGATAACCCTGATGAGATCACCAGGGTTATCATATCTGGACACAGCCATGGAGACGGTGGCCCATTCATTCCTATGAAAGCTGCTTATCGGTGCATGAAGCCAAAATGGCTCGATACCAGAGTGATCCTTCTGACAAGTTAACTCAACTTCGTGTGTTCTGATTCTTCTAATCAGGGGACTGCTTGTTTAGCACACGATTATCTAACAGAACATGGAGAGCAGTGTTGATGGAGCAGCGAAGAAAGCAGAAGTATAATGTGCTGAAGATAGAACACTGAAAAACAGCACAAGCAACACTTGTAGGATATGCTATTGATAGGATACACGAATACATGACATTTTTGTCCTGCTCATCGTCTTCCCACCCCTTTAGATCTCTCAGCTGTGGCAGCTGGAGAACGATGTAGCTGCGATGACGCTGGAGAGCAGCAAGGTCGGCCAGCGCTTGGACAGCCTAGCCATCACCCAGGAGGCCCTCGATGAGGAGGTTGCAAACTACAACAAGTTACTGGCGTCCAACCAGGCTAAGATTTCTTCCTTCATTATCCTCATCAAGCAGAAGCAGTCCACTATCACCAGCTACAACAGACAGATCTATCAGATCGCAGCCAGCACTGGGGTAAGAGAATCTGGGGAAGCAGTAATTCCTGGTTGTCTCTTGTTTATGTGGAATATAAATAAATTAGAAACTATCTTTGGAATTGGACATAAAAATCACACCCTTCCTTGCGATCTGTGTAATTCCAGCACGAGGATCTGAGTCCTCTGCAAATCAAGACGCAGGAGTTAATGGCTCAGATTGCAGAGCTGGCAGAGATTATCCAGAGCGACCAGAGGCTCTGGATGAAACGACTGGAGACTCAAGTAGGACTGACCCATGAGTTAGAAGCCAACCGCAAGAACATGCTCAAACTGCAGACAGAGTACACTACCATGCAGCAAAAGAAAATGCTCTTGGAGAGTATGTAATATAGTTTTTAAAAAGCACACATTTGCGCAAATAGCTAATTCAGTTGCCTGTTAGTTATAAGCAGACTACTTGTGAGCATGAACTAGTAGACAACGTGCCTAATGATCTAAATATGTGTGAAGTTTTCAGTATTTAAATGAATGAAGCTACTATTAACCAACTCTAACCCCACCAGGTCAGATTGAAGCCGAGCAACGTGAGAAGACAGAGCTAGAAAAGAATGTAAAGATGCTGAAAGGAGACAGGGTGAAGCTCAACACCCTGCTGAGCAAGAAGGGACAGCTCAGTATGGCACTAGAGCAGGAGAACGCCCTGATGGAGACAGATTTCCTTCGCAGACTAAAGGCATTACATGATTCTACTCATTTATAATATTGTTCTTCTCTACAGTTTGAAAAGTGATCTTAAACATGATATCTTGTTTTCAGGAAGCAGAGCGGGAGTCGATCGAGTTGCAGATGAAACATGAGAAGAAGCAGAAGGACAAGGAGATGCACCTCAACTGTCTGGTGGAGGCTGAGTCAGTCTGTTTCTATGACAGTATGAAAATCATACAAACTCTTATAAAATACTGATGATGTTTTTAATTAAAACAAATGAATGAAAACAGGTATCGGGTATTGACAGCTCATATCAGTCTGGTTTGGTGATTTCTTCCATCCTACATAAACAGCTCATTCCTTTGTTGTGTGCATGTGGCCAACAGGAAGCAGATCATGCTGTGGCAGAAGAAGACCGAGCTTATAAAAGAGACACGTTCAGTGGTGGACTCAGAGGTGAAGGGAGACATCCAGGTGATGAAGGCTGAGATACACCGTATGGAGGTAAACACACTGCACACAACGGCCCTCATTTATCAATCTTGCGTGAAAACGGGTGCAGATCTGAGCGCAGAATTGGTCTTACGACAGGACACACGTGTGATTTATGAAACATTTGTATCTGACCAATTCCAGCGTACGAATGATCGGGTCTTGATAAATGCTGCGGCTGAATTCGATCATCATTAACATGTTAATGATGTGCCTTTGATGTGCCGGCAGCGCCGGCACATCAAAGGCTCCATTCACTAATGCAGTGTTGTGCAAAACTAAACAGGCCAAAATAATATGGCACACTTTCTCCGGGGTTTACAGCAGAGTTCCCCCTGCTGGTCCGAGACGGAGCCACCTGCCCTTCAGCAACCCGAAGCAGCTCCACTGAGTGTGTGTGTGTGAGCGCACTGTTGAATCTGCGTTTCTGCTTTGTAGCAGGTTTGCCAGCGGGGTTATTAGGTATTCCGTCAATAAGTTGTCATGTTATCATATTTTATTTTACAAAATGTGGTATCAGTAAAACCTGGGCTTTTTTTTTTATTAAATTTTTTGTATTTTGTTTTATTCATTTTAAGAATCCGTTTTGATCTGTTCTAAATATGTGATTGCTCATGCTTAATGACAGCTGAGGTTTTTTTAATAATTATTTTCAGTCTCAGCCAGATTTTGCTGTGCTGCACCGCAAATCCACAGACTCAGATTTGTGTACACAAGCTCAGACCTGACGTGAGATCTGATCGTAGCTTCCGCTCACGTCCAAATTGATAAATGCCGAAGCTTGCGTGGAAATGGTCGTACGCACGGTTTTCTGCCGTACGTTCGTCTGATAAATGAGGGCCAATATGAGTACATTTTATTAGACCAATGGAAACATTGAGCTGTCGTCCAATTGTTTGCCTATGTATGTGCATACAGGTATGTACACAGAGGCAGTAAAATAAAAGCACTTTCACGTGTACATTGAACTCTGTTCATATTGCCAGTGGACGAGTTTGCCTTTCTGTTTCTTTCCCCCTTGTGTGTCCCCTTTGTCATCACAACCATGCCGGAAGAATAAAGAACAGAAGAAAGCAGCAGATCATATAGAATACATCAAGAGAATGTTAAACTTGTTTTAACACGTCTTAATCAATAATGTTTGAAATTGAACATGTCGTTTTTTTCTGGAGTTGATGACAGAAGTTCTCATCTCTTTTGAGAGAGTTGCACATGTGCAGTACTGATCAGGTGGCTGACTAGGCTCAGACCACATGGAAGCCACTAACAGCGGTTACTTTTTAAAATACCTTTTAAAATACCTCACTTTCAGACTCAGCGACGACTGAACAATGTTCAAGTGCTGCTTAACAGAGATGGATGGAAAGATATGAGTAAAAGCCAACAGCCTTAATTTCAACACACGTCATAGCATCACACTTGAAAATGAGAGTAAATAAGCAGGTTTACTCAGATGTTGTGGTCACATCACCAAGCTGGAGGCATGACTACTGCAGGGGTAATTAACCAGGAACTAAAGCCCAATAATATAAATTCACATTGCTCGCAAAAGCCAGAAAGGGGTGTGAAAGTGGTATTGGAGATCTATTGTCAACCTGTCACCTCACATTTTATTAAAAAGAAACACAGAGAGAGAGCTAGTCACAACATTTGTTAATGTTAACTTCTGCGTAGCAACCCCTGCCCAATGTAACTTGTATACAATTTAATTTTTGTTTATGTGGTTATTTCAAATTGTGTACATCTCATTCATCTAAAATATATGTATGATGCTTTCATATATTAACAACACTTTATTTAATTATTTAATGACTGACTGTCGAATCAAAAGCAGATCAAATATTTGGATATGCAGCTTGCTGGGAGCTCAGACGTTCATCTTTTTCAAGCACTATTTTGGTACATTTCATCTCAGTTACCAAAAGGCCTGTTACATAAAATAGCATCCAAAACAATATTATGGTTGTTAAGGTACAGCAAACATTTAGGGTGAGCTAAAAGGAATAGCTGGGCCTCTAAATAAATTTCAACAGGTAAATCAATAAGACATCCTAGCCTAGTTATGATATGCATGCCTTTAATCATGTTTACTCAGCTTGTTTTGATACGTTTGGACTCCATGTGTGTCTTCGCAGGTGCGACTAAGCCGGATGATGAAGCAGTCGGAGAAGCTGCAGAGAGAGAGTGAAGCAACAGTTGCCAGACGGGAGACGCTCGTCCTGCGCAGGGAGGCCATGCTCTTCGGCTCCCAAAAAAAGGTTACGAAGGGTGGGCCGAACCTCAAATTACAGGGCCTGAAGCGCAAGATTAAGAACGCAAACACGGTAGGAGACTTTGATAATCCGTATCTGCAATATGTGCCTGAAGCATGTTGCACAATTATCTTATATGCAGTATGTATGTCTTCAGCATGTGGTAGAGTGGGAGCAGAAGATCAGGGAACTGCAGGAGAGCAAGGTGAGTCTGAGCGACAGGCTGGCGCAGCAGAAGCAGCACCTGATAGCACTGTGTGGCACCAGCTGCAACCTTGACCCTGACATCGAAAACCTCCAGGACACCAAACACGCGGTGAGGAGCAAATACTATACAGTGTACTGCCTGATAACTTAGTAAATGCCAATTCATGCCAATGTTTTGTAAAAATACATATATTGCAATATGAGTCTCGACTGTAGTGGAAGTGGTAATTTTTGCATTTAATTTTCATTGAAGAAAATAATAATGATGTGATTTTTGCTGGGGTTTGTACTAACTAAGCATGCTGAAGCATATGATTTGCAGGCCAGAGCACCACAATGCCTTATTTATAATGGTATGCCTTGACATATAATACCTTTATCGAAAAAATGCAGCTCTGGAGATTTGGATATTGCATTTGTCCACATTGTGATTTTGTTCATATTTTGATTAATTGTTCAGCTCTATGTGTTACTGATTCTTTGCTGTCTTTAAATACAATACAAGTACACTGCCTTAATTGGTGAAGCTACCAACGAAATAATTGATAATTGGTATGTGTCAATCCAGTCTCTATTCACAATAGAAATAATATGCACCGCCTTCTGCCAGTAACTCTGACTCAGCGTCACAGTTTCCACTCATGAAAACCACTCCCACATGACAAGAATACCAGAAATAACTACTCACCACCTCCACCCCCTGTGTATATTTTTTAACATGTGAAAGCACAAAGCATATCCACACTCATTCTTCATCCTTCCCTCCCTCTAGAAATTTAACCACCTAGTGACTCTACAGAGCCGGTCCAAAAAGCTGCAGGAGGTGCGTCAGGGCAGCTACAAAGCCTTGTCCACCAGTCAATCCATCGGAGCTGCTCTGCAGCGCCAGATGGAGCGTGTGCATGCTACCAGCACCATCTTGCACCGCGTGGGTGAGGAGTTCCCCCAGCATCAGGGAACACTCCGCAGGGTGTCACAAGCCCTTGCAGCACGCACACAGGCCCTGGAACAGGAGACACCCCAAGAGTGAAGGGAGGATAGACTGTAGTGCACCATAGTGCAGTAGTGAGTACAGGAGAAGTGCTGAGTGGAAATGGGAGTAAGAATTAGTTGATGAGAGGGAAAGATTAATTGTGAGCTTGTGTTGACCTGAGAAGAAGGAGAGGTTATTATTTTAATGTTATTGTAATGTTTAATGTTAATGTTCTGAATGAAGTATTGATTGCGAAACAGTGTAATGAATAAACATTGAATCACAATAACTCAGTTCCTCTGAGTGTTTGACTTTTTCAATCCAGTTCCCAGTATGGAAACTTTAAAAAGGTAATAGGTTAGTTGAACACATGAAGTTTTGCTAGCGACGTTGTCTAAACCATTAGTGCAGCAATGACAAGAAAACTGGATAACTGAAACTTTGAGCTCATAAACATTTTATGTGTTCAGTTGCTAAATACAAGGAAGACAGCAGCCAGGTCAATATGATCATATTTCATAGATGTTAAATGTCTAATTTTCTGATTTTAAAAACTATTGACATATCTGGATGGTTGATTGGAAGTCTGGGGCCTCTGAGGTTTCACTCCCATCCCAGAATATGTTGAGAAAGGGTGTTTGAGATATGCTGTATTACTTTCTCCCTATCCTTTACAATGACGTGATTATGTGATCAAATGATTTGTGTTGGTCCACAGAGAGCTGGAGTGGACACAGCACATTCCACACATTTTAGGGAGCCTATCAATAATCCAAGATCCTATGTTCCCAGGGCCCTAAGTTTTCAAAGTCCTATGTTCCAAAGGCTCTAAGTGTATGCTCCCAGGCTCCTATGTTTCTAGGGTTCTACGTTCCCAAGCCTTAGTTTGCGAGGTCTGATGGTCCCAGAGTCTTATGTTATCAGGGTCCAATGTTCCTAGTTCGATATTCTGCTAAAGCACATTCACCTTCCTATTGTGTCCAGGCCAGACAACCCTGGTGGGGAACATAGTGCCTTGGACACGTAGGGCCCTGGGAGACCACACATGTAAATGGGGAATTTAGAACCCTGGGAATAAAAAGCATTTGTCATGTTCCTGTCATGTGCCATATAGCTCTGGGAACATAGGACCCTAGGAACAAAGGACTCTGGGTACATGGAAATGACTGAACATACAGTAAGCTGTAGCTGACAAGATTGGACCATATTATTCTATTTAATGACTTGAAATCAATTAGAGCTGTAATCTGTAATATGTTTTAATTATTATGGTGTTTGGTGTGATTTATCTGTGGGAGTGCGTCATAAAACGCAGCATCTGCACATTTACCATGGGTGGAGATTATTTCATTCCCCTGCTTTGGAACCAAAGAAATCACACCTATCATGATTGACACTGGAAATTACTTCTATTCAAGTCGTGTGAACTTGTATGACAACATGTCTGCCCTGAGATTAATAACAATGCCAATTATGCAGCAATATCTGGCAGTTTTACAGAGCTGACCCAAGATTGTGTCCTTGGCGGCATCACGTATGATGTACGTCAAGTGATTTCAACACTTACACATGCAATGCTACTGTAAGGGTGGCCAACAAACCTTGTGCATGTAATGCTGTGGAACCGGCTCCATCTCATGCTGTGACTGTCGTGTTGGGTTTTCCACAGCACCCGGGGGAGCAGGGCTGAACAGGCAGCGAATACAAAGAACTGCGGCTCCTTTTACTCCTCACACTTTTCTCACCTAAATATCTGACGTACACGTAAACTCAAACAAACAAATCCACACTCACTGAGGGAATATGGGTACATATGATACATTATTATAGATACCATGTATTTCCTTGATGTTGATCGTATCTCGTATCTATCCAATGCAAATGAAAAGCATATGTAAATACCGGCCATTTTGAATTGTTCACCTGGGCCGTTCAATATTTCAACTTCTTTGTCATCTTTTGAGGAAACTTGTGAACCATCGCAGTCAAATAATAATACCCAGCTGCTCCTTGGATCAAACCAGGTCCAGCCCTGAGATGGGTTCATTTGTGGTGACTGGATTACAAACAGACTGAAAGAAGAAACAGCAATTTTCTTGAGTTCATAAGAAATAAAATACACCTTATCTTACTCTATTGTGACCAGAAGCTTGTTGATACTAAGGTTAGCAAACTTTAGATGGGCTGTGAATGTACCTGACACTACTGAGTCAATTCATTGACTGGGATTGTGCCTTTGTTACTGTTACGGTATTTTTTCAGATGAATTTTTTATTGCTACATTTGGTTACAACGGCTGCACTTTAGCAAAAGTTACATAGACTCACTTTAGGGAGCTAGACTGCAAACATTCACAATCTCAAACCTTAAAGGCGTGCCATGTAGTTTTGGGGAATACATTTTAATCAGAAGAGAAACTTCAAACTGTGTTCTGGAAACGTTACTTTCCTCTGAGAGCGGCTTGGTAATTCATTGTTTTACCTCATTAATCTTATTTTAATTACTTACGCCAAAACTACACCCCATCAACTGGTAGTCAGAATGTCTTATCACACTTCCCATAAGACACAATCACCAAGAAAATAACATTTCAGTGGGTTTCAAGCAAGAAACACCTCAACTTCTTTGTTTGACGTTTGTTTGACTGTTTTTTTTTCTTCTCCACTTTATTCAGAAAACTTAAGTCAGTACATAAACTGTAACTGCTTTTTGGCATTAAAATGTATTTGTTTCATACAAAGGATGTTTGTGCTCATCTTGAAGCCAAGAGGCCTGTTCACACTCTGTTAATGACTTAACCAAGCTGGTGTGTTTTCCCTCCAGCCCTGTCAGTCATAGTTGACCTCCCTGTACAAGGCTTTGGTATTCATGAGGTCTTAGTGAACATGTAGTAAATCAGTATGCGTCGTGTATTCCCCCACAGTGAGGTCATTTATTTTGTGGAGGAGAACCTTGTGGTGAAATTACCAATTTCTTATTTCCTTTCTCCTGTGCAGCTAAATATCTGGGGAAGTGGATATAAAGATGTTTTTCAGTTGTTCCACCTGTTCATATTTTATTACTGCACTTTTTCCTTGTACGTTATCGTCGACGTACTACGGGGAAATCCCTGGTAGCGTTCAATTGGCCACACTGTATGAAATGATATGGTGCAGACAGATAAGCAGGCTCTGTGCTGTTGACTGGCTGGTCCGGTTACACAATTCTAGATTGTGTCTGATTGTGACTGTAGGCAGCAGCTCTTTTTCAGGAGGATCATATTAATGATCTTTGCTGTTGATGCAAACTAGTTAGACGACGCGCTGCTGTGCCGAGCAGTGCAGTTATACTACAAAGTTTTATGACATTTTTGTTTCCTTTGGTTGTTCAGCACTGTTCATTATTCCATTATTCTTTAATTCAGTGTCAATTGCTAAAAGATGTATTGGTTTTAGTTTCCATATTTCCTGTAGCTGGTGAACGCACCAGACTTCCTTTACCCTCCAAAGTCTTCATGGTACATCATTTACAGTAAGCTTGCCCTGTTCATTTTCTGTTTGTTTGCATACAGTCTTTACAGTACCATAAACAGTGACTTCACACTCAAAGGCGGTGAGTTAGCCAACAGCGTGAGAAACCCTTTGACCTTGTGCTGACAACGCATGTCCGCTACGCCCCCACCCTTATTTCCTTTATTTTTAACAGAGGACTTTGCACTTCACATCTCAGTGTTTGCTCCCGTTAGCTGTGTGTGTGTGTGTGTGTGTGTGTGTGTGTGTGTGTGTGTGTGTGTGTGTGTGTGTGTGTGTGTGTGTGTGCGTGCGTGCATGTTTGCTGAACTGTGATTAGGAATTATTAAGGCGATCTCTCGTGTCGTCGGATGTGCCTGTGTCAGTAATCATCTTTGTTCGTTCAGGCTGTGGTTTGACTCTGCACTAGGCAATGATGAAATGAGACAGAGAGTTATGTTGTAATTAGGTTCTGAATGGGCTGTTGAAAGCAAACATACATTATAAAGAGTGTGAATGAAAGTCCAATTTGTGTGGCTTATTGACTTATGTATTTTGAGTGTGTGTGTGTGTGTGTGTGTGCGCGCGCGCGTGTGTGTGTCTGAAATGTGTGTGAAAGCTTGTTTTTCAGCTCTGTTTGCCACCAGCATGTGTTTGCACCGGCCTCACCCGCCCCTTGTTGCCCTGCTTCATAGAGGTCTTGTCTTACAGGTTTTCCCACACGCCCACACGTAAACACACACACATGCTTTGAAACAAATACCCACGTGGGGCGTGGAAAGAGCCCGGCCCTTTTATGCTGCTTCCCTTCCTCTAGTCAGTCTGTTGCTCTCTCTCCTTCCAGGAATGAGTGTGTGACAGGTGTCTCTGCAGCGAGGGCAGGCAACCATCTCGCTATCAGACACACACACACACACACACACACACACACACACAGAGCACACTCAGAATGGCAGGGGAGTGTGTTCCTGAGGGCCGGGACCTGAAAGAGATGGGCGAGGAGGAACTGTGGGAGCTGATCAACGACAACCGCCACCGAATCTCATTGGGGGTGCGTCCGTGCATCCTGATCCCGTACCTGAGGCAGGCCAGGGTGCTCACAGAGATGGACGAGGACGAGATTGTGTCTTGCCACAACCTCACCAACCGCAGCATGAGAACAAGTGAGACTGAACTTGTTGCTTTTTGGATTGTAAAGCAGGTTGAAAGCCTCTCCATGGAGTTTTTTTAAGTACTGTAGTCTGACCCAGTTTGTAGTGTTTGAGTGGATACTGCTCTGTCCTCTGTTACTGCACCTGATTTGTTTGTACTGACTGTTGAGCACATCGCTAAGAGAAAGAGCAAATTCCGGCAACTGTTCAGTACAAAGTACAACTTTTTATGTGTAAAACCGACATGTTATGTTACCTGACAGAGTTTGAGAATGTGATTCCCCTGTTTCTCAAGATGGTTTTTCAAATTGCCAACAACTATTATTAGTGTGAAATGAAAAGTCAGAGCTTAAGAGGAAACTCTTTTTTCCTTGCTGGTTTGATCAATAATTTAAAGGGAAACTCCACCAATTCTACACACTTGAGGAGTGTTATTGCATATGATAAATGTGATGTACACAATGTAATGTGCAGGTAATCCGATAAATTCCCTCTAGCGAATACGTTGCATTGTGGGTAATGTGGGCGCCAGGTTCTGAAGAACAGTCATGTGGTCAAGCATTGCCTTCCTGTAGGACTTGGATTCATTATGGGCAGTTTAAAAAACAAATGATCAAAATCGATATTCCACGTTTTTATTCCACACGTTCGTCTTTTTTTAAATCTTGGCGCCTACATTACCCACAATGCATTTTACATGCAGATTCCATTGATGCCACCTAAGTCTTGACACTAGTTTTTGACACATGCAGTTAAACTCCAAAAGACCTGAAAAGACACTGTAATGTGTAAAATGGCCGGAGTTACCCTTTAATGATCGTCCTATCTTTAGATTGATTTGACTGAATGTTTAGCTTGGGAGTTTGAATTTTTCTCTAATGTCTTCAGGCTATATGTTGGATCTGCTGAGGACCCAGGGAAGAAACGGTGCTGTGGCCTTGCTGGAGAGCCTGATGATCCACTACCCGACCCTGTACACCCAGGTCACCGGCCGCAAACCCAGCACCGAGCCTTCAAGATTCAGTGGTTAGTGGCTTTAAGGTCTTCGCACATTATAAGATTTGTCTCTTTGTTCCTCTTGGTGTGTGTGTGACTTGTGTTGCTCTCCCCGCAGGCCTGATAAAGTACTCGGAGCTGACTGAGTATCTGATCAGAGCAGTAACAGGGATGCAGAAGGAGCTCCAGGAGGCGCGTTGCGAGGCCAGCAGAATGAGTACACGCTGTGCCTCCCTGGAGTCCGATATCAGGCAGTTAATGGGGCAGGAGGAGAAGTCCAGATGCCTTCAGTCGGAGAACGAACGCATGCGGAGACACTTGTGTTCTCTGCAGCACGAGGTCACCAAGCTGAAGGATGAGAAGTGTGACGTGTACATGCGATACACGGCGGCCATCGAGGAAAAATCCGCTGTGGGCATGCGCCTCCATGACCTCAACCTGCAGGTCAGTGCTCCTGACTGAAGTTTAGGGAAATGCGTAGAATGAGTCTCTCCTCCCTGAAACACAAAACTGTGATCTCTGGGGAAAGTCCTCAAAAGGTCACGGTGAGAGAAGTGAAATTTGAGCTTTGTATCTTGATACAAATCTTGATTGAAAAGATTCTCCTATGTATGGCTGAGGAGGTCCTCTGAATACATCCTCTGTGAAGATTTGCATAATGGTTGCTGTGGCTTTCAGTGACGTCATTCAGGTAACCTCAGCTCGGGCCAATTCTTTGGAGCAAAGCGTTCACTAGAGTGGAGAGATGTATTTTTAGTCTCAGAAAAAAAGATGTTCAAGAAAAACATTTTGACAATCAGGATAGAAGTATTTTAAACATATCTTATGTAGTGAAAAATATAGTTTTTACCTGGTTATCTGAGAATAAAAGCATTCGGCATTTATTCCGGATATCACGTTTCATACGGTTGTTACACTGTCTCCTTCAAAATAACGTATCTCGGAGAAAAAAGAAATGATTGTCATGGCTTTTAAGAGTTTTTTTGTGATTTAAAAAAAACTCTTAAACTCCTACAGCGTCTGATGCTCTGTTCGAGTCACAGCTGTAACATTTTGTTTTCATACCACAGATCCATCCCATCTGACTATTGCTGTAAAGCGCGGCAACTTTTTTGCTTAAACAAGTGTTTGATGATTCAGTTAGTCCATTGACGAGAAAGGAATTAACGATAATTTAGATAATCTATTTATCTTTCAAGTAATTTAAAGAAAAAAAATAGCAATGATTAGCCTGACCCAGCTTTTCAAATGTCTGGTGCTTTTCTCTTTTATATTGAATACCTTTGAAGACTGTGTACAGTAATACACACAATTTCAAGCCGTCGCCTTGGCTCCTGTTCACATCTTAATACATTTTATAGACAATAATGTATTCATTAATTAATGAATTAAAATAAAAATAGATAGTGGGAATAATCATAGCTGCAGCCCCATCAGTATTGTTGTCATTGGCAGGTGTATCAGCTGCAGACTGAGCTGCAGAAGACACAGACGGAGAATGAGTTCCAGAAGCGACGCTCCCTCAGGTGTGTCCCTCACACTGAGAGGCCTCCGCTGCAACAGGAAGCCAGGAGTCTGCCCTGCCAGCAGGTGAAGGCAGAAAAACTGGACCCAGTAAGACTAATTATTTAATCTTTCTCTTGGTAGCTGATAATCTCTTGACAGTGAATGATTCAGCAGCGACCTGTGTCTTCACGCTTGTGTCTCATCTCCCGTCACTGCTGTGTCTTCGTCAGGCTCGTCAGGACATCCTGGCCCAGGACCTGGCTGAGGCCATAGACAGCCAGGTGGAGCTTGCGGAGCATCTCAGGTGTTACAGAGAGGACAATGAAAAGCTGCTCACGGAGAAGCAAGGGGTGTGTATGTGTGTGTTTCTGTGCTTCGCTCGTCATGGATCAGGAAATGCCATACAAATTCAGCAAAACATCTATGATGGAAATGCCATTTGAATATCCCATTGCTACACAGTATCATGACGTGCAAAGGCCTTTCCCTAGAGGATTTTTTTTTTTTTTTAGTTAAAGCTGCTTTCTAAGCATTTCATCCCCTGAGAGAGAACAATGTTCATGTGTGGCGTAGCAGTGCATTAACTTGCTCAACAAACCCTGTTCATGTGGAATGATGTCTTTAAAAAAAACAAACAATTTTGTGTCTGTGTGTGTGTTTGCGTTCAGCTCTTGGATCAGAAGGAGTGCCTGAGCCTGCAGGTGCAGCAGCTGACCCTGGACTGTAACATGCACCAGCAGAAGAATACTGTGATCCAGAACCAGATGAGAGAGCTGCAGGCAGAGAGAGACCAGGTAAGGGACTGGTGACGATCCCATCACTCAAACTTTCCAAGCAGTATTTCAATCTGCTTTTGATTGTATTTATACGTCTTACGTATATAACATACCTCCCATCACGTCACGTTGTTTGTTTTGTTTGTTGATATGTAAAGCAGACAGGCGTCATCGAATGTCAACCGGACAAAAAACTCCAGCACACTGTTCACCTGTTTTATTTTTGCAACTACGAAAACCTTCATCAGGTTATCTGCCCAGCTCTATCTAAATAAACTGATGAAGGTCTTCGTATAGAGACTTTGTGATTAAAATTCATTCTTGACTGCAGGTGAGGTGAACTGTGTGCCAGAGTTTTTACCTTAAAAAGTTACTTGCGGAAAATTGCAGAATTCGACAGGAAAATCACTGAACCGACATTTGAAAAGCCCAACCTTCTTTTACAGTTATCATGTAGGATTAACCAGCGGCCAACCAGACACCCCCTTGTCTCCCGCTTCCCGAGGAAACCAGGGATGGGAACGGAAAATCGATTCACTAATGTATTATGTATAACAAACGATCCACTTGACTTCACTTGCTATGAATTTCATATCTCTGTGGAAACCAACTAATAACTGCTGACTACACATTGTTAACTTAAGCTACCACTCTGCAGCTTCGACACTCCACCACACTCAGCAGCTACAGTGGAACTCAGAACTCAAACTCAAAATTCCCAGATGGGTTTAAAAATACAGTCACTGTCAGGTCGAGACATGTGAATGCAGTATATATCCTTATGTTTCTTATTATTTACTAATTATTCTTAAAGCACTACAGGTTAATGCTGAAATGAGTGATGTTTTATTAAAATACGTATCAAATAGCTCTATATTCCATATTAGTGTTTGGTCAGTAACCCTTGACTCTCCTCCCTCGCTCATGCAGTAAAAGTAATTGGTCCCTGCCCACTTTATCCAAGTTTGTCCATGTTAGCTCAACGCCAACACATAACAGTCTCAGGGATATTATCATTGTAACCACAATAACATCATTCAAGCATAGAATCCATTGAACTTCACATGCTCTCCATAAAACAACTTGTGTGCTCATACTTGCATGTGCAGTGTTTTATATGCTCAGACAACAAACTAGTAACTTCTGAACTCACGGTGTTAACTCAAGCTACAGCACCCTCAAAGGGTCAAATCTCAAAATTCCCAATAGGTTTTAAAATACAGCCACAAATGGGTGCAGTGGTTCTGCGCTTAATGAGCAGGGACACCTCAACAACACTTTGTAAAGTGTAAATACCATTCTAATGTACATTCTAGTTACCACTTTTCATATGTTAAATTCATATGTGAAGAGTATTGATTCAGTGACTCACATTTGGGCTGTATGCAGTTTTTAGGGGGCTCTATTCATTTTGGCCTAAATATCTCATTTTATGTATTGATTTCTCATAGCAATAGCTTGATGAGGAGAACCAGCTAAATGTAGAAGTTTACTCCCAAAAATATTTTCTTTCCCACTATTTACGTAGAAATGATGCTGCTGAAATAAAAGACCAACTGAGATAGACTGACTGCCGTATGCCATGTGCATTGTTTTTGGAAATCTGACTCATGATGTGATGTCTGTAGAAGTGTATGGTTCCACTTTTTGTCCCTGGCCTGTTATAAAAACAAAAATCACAATAAGTCTCGGCCCAGCCCTGGTAGAAACCTGGTGGTGCAACATGGCCCTAAGATTAAGATAGCAGCTTCATGTGTACCACTGATTGTATGATTCCAGTATGAGGGTTTCCTATCATGCATTATAGAGAGAGAGAAGTTTATGACTCAAACATCATTCATGCATTGTTCCTGAGCTGTCGTGTTCAGAAGAATGTGTCAAAAGAGAGAAGGCTGCCAGCCACAGGCGCCACATTGACAACATCCTGCATACCATGTACATTGATATTTCAAAACAATTCAAACAATGAATGACTGAGACATTTGGATTTCCACGTTTTGAGTTACAGCTGGTGCCTCACAAGTTAAGCAATAATGGTTGTCATGGTGGTTTGGCTTTTACACAGAACGCCTTGTGAATTGTATGAATTGTATACAAGGAGCGCCTGTGCACAGTGGGTTCTTTGTAGAAATAAACCTTTGCTTCTAGGCATACCTGTCCAGAGATGAGGCCCAGGCTATGATCGCCCGCGTCCTGGCTGAGAAGGACACCCTGAGGTGTCAGCTGATGGAGGTCCAAGAGCGAGTCTTCAGCCTGCAGACCAAACACAGCCCCATAGAAAAACTGCCGACTTGTGACGTAAATTCTGACACAAACACAAACTCTATCAGCTCCTAATGAACACGCAACACATACAGAGCTTATGATGTTAATGCAGTGCAATGTGTTTGTGTCAAAGGACATGGACTGGGAGAGCCCAAGATCCAGCTGTGAGGATTCCGAGTTCCCATCTCGTCCTAGACTACGTCGCATGGATGCACTCAATCCCATGTCACCCAGCTCCTGCCACCCAGAGGTCAGCCACAATTATTTTACTAGCCTCAGTAATTGAGCAATACTTTTGCTACAGTACAGGAAGTACAGTAAACTAAAGCCACCACTGAATTGATCTCATCTCATACCTTTTCACTGGGTCACATGTTCCTTCATTGTGATGAACATGGGCATTGTGGTTTACTTTGAGTCAAACCCACATATACCAAAGCTACCAAAGCTAGAAAATGAGTTAGGCTCTTAAAGGGGTTACTGGTCACATGCTGCCGCTAAATGTGGCTATCCGCCTCGGCCCTTCCATTGCATTCCTGTCAGAGTTCTGATGCTGTTCAAACCATCTGCCTCCTCAACTGGTAGCCAGTTTGTTGCATGACCTAGCATTGCTAACATTAGCTACTTAACGTTAACATAACTAACGCTAGCCAGCTAACGTTATGCTGGCTGCAGATTGTAGGACTCAGCCATCTTTACCTGTTTTTTTCTACCCAGACTCTAGATCGCTGACAAAACACAGATACCACATGATTCTGATCTGTTATACTGTTGGCTCACAAACCTTGTTAGCAGGTGACAGAATTCTAACACAGAGATAAACAAAACAATCATTTTTGATCCAACAGACTTTTTAGAATAACTGATTCACAATCATATTAATGTTTAGTGAAAGAGCATTATGCAGTTTTTGAGGAATATAGTCAAACTTGGACTTTTAATATGTTTTATGTATAATAAGGTGATAATACATACTTCGAAAAAATATTTTCCAAATATTTATTTTATTGATAACTGAATAAACAAGCTGTTCTCAAGGGAAAACAAGGTCCCCAGAGCCAATATAAACAAAGTAAAACAGTATGAAATTTAACGTCAGTTTGTTTATTAATTTTATTTAATCAACAAAACAGAGAGTTAGTTTATTTAGTTTGTTCAGGCATAACAAATCTGTCATTGAAGATCTTTTTTACCTCCAATCAAAATGTCTTGCCAAATACTACGTAGTGCACCTTTAAGAAAAATACATACTTTTATTCTGCACCGTTCTACAAGTTCTACATAGTATATGTTGTCATTTATCTGAAAATAAAATAATGCTTTTGCAATAGGTCTTTACAACATTAAAGATTTGTTTATTAAGTTTTTAAATATTTTTTATAATGGAAAAATAGTTTTCTTTGTATTTCTCAAACTAATCTGTACAAAAGCTCTAAATTATTGTCTTGGCACGTGTAGACTTTATATCTACTCTTATCAGTCACTGTCTTTAAGGCTGATCATCTTGCCCAATATTTTCTTCATTGTTGCACTTTTTAAAAAAATATATATATAATGTATTCATGTTTGTGTGTTCATGTATTCTATGTGTATCTATATGTATGTGTGCAGAGTGAAGATGCTGTGGCCAGTAGTGTCCGGTCCCGAAACGCAGAACCCCCCGGTCCAGAGTCTCTCCGCAGAAGGGAGGAAGCTCTATATGCAGACAGCAGGTGCGTTTGTTTCCGCATTCCTCTACTGTTAATGTCGCCGTGTGTTCGTGTCAATGCTTAATGTTCTCAGAAATAGATTATAAGTTCAAGGCTGTTGGCAGCAGACCCACCAGACAGGATGACTTGATGGTGTTACTGACCTCTGCATTCCTTTCTGTTGGCATGATGGCATCCAGGTGTAGTGTGATCATGAACACAGAAAGCTGTAAACAGAGGGTGTTGAGGAGCCAGACAAACAATAGAGAGAACATACCGTCAAAAGACTTTATAGGTTTTCGTTCAGGCTCCTCAGTTCTTGCGTCAGTGCTCAAAGTGTGAACAAAAGATTCAGCTTTGTCATCGTCCATCCATAATTATTCCTACCCACCAAACCAGTCCCTGATTGTAGTGCAGCAGATACTTATGTCACAGCATTTACTTTGTATATGCAAGTACCTAGCTTAGCATTGTCAGTGGTTGTGGACGTGTACTTGCAGACAGATGCATAAAGAGAGAAATCTGATCGAGGTTTTCATGTAGCTGTTGTCTTTTGTTTTTTTCTCTTGAAGCTTGGAAACAGCGGACAACGATTCTCTGTTGGAGGACTTTGTGTTTCTCCCCGACTGTACGTATAGAAAAGATATGATTTTTTTTTGTTTAAGTGGGTGTCTGTGAGTCTGTTTGTGTTTCTGGGTGTGAGGGGTGATGGTTTGCTGTTGTTTGACATGACCTTTCATTAACTATTGTGCAGCGTTGTACCTTTGCCAGTCCTGTAAAGTGATACATTAACTCCGGCACATTATTTCCAGGGAAACAACCTTGATGCCAAATCACTAAACAGCCTCTCTTTTGTTTAGTGGGGAGTGAAGACAAGCGGACGCCCAGGCTTTCCTCTTCTAATGGCTCCAGCACTGATAGGTGAGGCGGTCCACTGGACCGACGCTGTTATGAATGAAGATTCTCAGATTACTGACTGAGGTTTTGTTATTGAATACAACAGACAGCAGCCTACCTGAACATGTGAGATATACTGTAAACTGAAGACCATGCAATCCATACAATAGATATTGTAAATTAATCAGCAATAATCAGTACTACTGAATTAAACACAGAATATCCACCTCGTAGCAGATGTGCTGACCTAGATTTAATAATAAATCCTGATATGCGATTAACAGTAAGAAAGTGTGGCAGTATCATTTTCAGTGGCACAGTGGATTTGAAATGAAACCGCGACCGAGGTTAAAGTGGTGATTCTCACATTCAACACAGTGCTCCGCCCCTTTAGCATTACAGAATCTCTGTCAGCAGAACCAGAGATATCGTTATTTTCATTTTGCACAGTCGTCTTTTTTGTCAAAACCTGGCACCTACATTACCCACAATGCAATTTAACCGTCAACAGTTGAGTAGGAGATTCCGTGTGCTATGCGAGTGGCAGCCTATGTAGCTTGGGGCCTTTAGTCTCAGTCAGAGAGGAGGGGCAGGCTACTGAGGTCCTGGTAAGCTCCCTTCTTTGAATGCCCCTCCACAGATTTGTAACGTTTTCAAACTTGTAGTCATTAGTCCAGAAGGACGCTGACTCAAGTGATGTCACTCTTATTACCTTTTATTAACCGTTAAATATTCAGTGTGCAGTGCAATGTTGTTGACCAGCCAAGTCAGTCCTCTGACCTCAACCCATCTAAACAATGGAACATGTGTTTCATTTGATTAAGACAAAAGTAAACATGGCTGCAGTATTGTTCTGGCAGAGCGTCAACAGGGAAGTGTCCACTGATATCTATGGGGCGTTGACTTAAAAAAATGATTACCTGTAAGACATTTACTACTAATTATTCACTATGACCTTATTTAGGTTTACTTTAAATTGTCCAAAAAATATTAGCAGCTCTTTGAGGTGGTACTTTAACCTAAGCGCTGGCACGCTCATAATGACTGTTTTAAAATGCTGATGTTTGGCAGGTATTACAGTGTCACCATCTTAGTTTAGCATATTAGCTTGATTTAGCGACATTTAACATATAAAATATAAACAGAGCTTCTAGGTCTGAAAAGTACAGCCAATGCCCAAGTGCCTTAAACTTGCATTCCTTCTGAAGGCCAGCAGGGGGCGAGTTTATGTAAAAACAAGTCTGATTGTATCTAGGTATAGAATGACCCGGGTTCTTATATGATTTATTACCTCAGTAAACAGTTTCCCAGTGAGTTTATGGTCTCAGTCACCACGATAAAGCTGATATGCTTTCAGGAGTGGCTATCTTTTGATTGACAAGTCGTTACCACAGCATGTTCCACTAAATCTCGGTCATCACATCAATCATTAATCATAGTCTTTCCTAGCTCCACCCTTTAATCCAGATATAGTCACTTCTGTCTACAAAAACATGATGGCGATGGCTGTGCTGCCAAAGCCTGGTCTTCAAAACGGTGGTCTACAAACCAATGGGTGACATCACAGTTGGCTCACACATAATTGGTGCTAATCACAACATAAACTTAAGACTGATGGGAATGTCATTGATTTTGCAGCTTTTTACTTATAAAATAAAGGTATTGGACCAATGATGGTACTAGATTTAAGTTAAAGGAACAGTAAGTTGTTTTAAGTTTTTAAGATTATCACAAATTTCATGGTGATCCATCCAGTACTGTTGCTGGAACAGTACATTTCACTTTGTCAAAAATGTGAACCTGCTGGTGGCAATAAGGAGGGGGAACACTAAAGTCAGTGTTAAACCAAATTTCATGGCAATCCATCAGATACTTGTTGAGATACTTCTGTCTGGACTGAAGTGGAGAAACCAACCAAATGATAACACGGATCACTGAGCTCTGCGGCTAGTGACCTTAACTCATGGAAATTGTTTTATTTCAAATCCAATGCTCCAGAGTACTGAGCCACAGCTAAACTGAATCATTGTCCTACCGCTGACAGACCACATTGTGTATAAGTGTATTCTGAAAAGTATGAAAGGATTTTGACTGTGGTCTGCCAGAAATACATTTTTTTTCTTTCCATATCAGGAAACTATGATCTGTGCAGTGATCAAAATCTATTCTCTCACCAGCGTGTCAAGAACATCAGCCCCTCCCTTCCTGATGCGTTCTCGTCAGAAAGCAATCCGCATCAATGGCCGCGTGCTCAGCATCTCCTTACAGGGAGAGGCCCTGCTCAGCCAGCTGGCAGTGGTAGGAGGCAATAAGACCGGAGTGTTCGTGCACCAGGTGACAGAGGGGAGCGCTGCCCATACTGTCGGCATCAGCCCTGGGGCACAGATAGTGGAGGTGGGTTTGACTGTTTTTAAACACTCATTCTAATCATTCTGCCTACATGAGGACGTTTCTCATCGTATTGTTCTTCTACAGGTGCAGTACGAGCAGAACCAGAAGGCTCTGAGGATGGTGCTGGAGGATTCCACTTTAGAAGAAGCTATGTGGGCTCTCGGCCAGGTCACGGGCATCTGTCACCTCTCCCTTCGGCCCAGGCAGGATGGTATGTCCCACAGCATGTACATTTAACACTTATTGCTCCTTGTTACCAAGATGGTATGTCTCATTTTTTTGTAGCGATGTTACATCCCACTCTGAAACATTTCTCCAATTTCAACTCCAGATCCAAATTTAATATGTCATGATAAAATAATTAATATAAGACTACATTTCCCATGAAAGAAAACTTTTACATCTTCAAAACAAATTCATTTAGTGCCGTACTGCAGTACATGTGCACTGGGACAAGTTGTGCTCATGCTGTAAAATAAGTTTCATGAAATTACATCATAATGGGGAAAAACCAAGAACAAAACAAGGGATGTCTACACTTTGCAATTTTATCTTTCTGGAAAAAAATAGCTTTTGCGCACACACCTACGTAAACATGCATGCAAGAGCAAAGTCGTAAGGCAGGACTGTGATATAACAAATCACAGTGAGTGCATCTTGGCATTATCTGGAAATAAATGTTTATGGCCTCAACTGACATGGGACCTGCCGGAAGCAGGCCGTATCTCATGAGATTAAAGGGATGGCCAGCTGCCACACGAGGTGACTCGTGTAACTGTGACCTGTTAAAAATAGCAACAGGATGTAATGTTGATGATCAACCCGCTGTGTTTGCAGTCTTCGTATTGCATCATTCAAAAAATACTGCTGCGCTGCAGTGTTCTTCAAAGTACACAACACTGAGACAGAACACAATTGAATAGCTTTATTAAACAATTTGTTTTTGTATACAAGGGCGTCACATACAAGCACAGCCTGGTGCAAGTTAGCACAAAACATTAGTCTGTGTTATTTTACATTTCACTTGTAAAGCAATATTGTTATGTGTTACTGTTCCTTTAGTTAATCAATTATCTGCATACTGGGCAGATCAAACCTGCCTTTTCTTCTAATTGTCAATTTTTTTTAAAAAAAGTAGCAAGTAATGTGTAATACACTATTTTTATGAGTAACAGTCCTGCCACTGTCTGTGTACAAGAGATAAATATGATATTCAGTGGCTTCAGGTATAGTGTCCATCTCTGCCTTCTCAGACTATGAGGCGCTGCTGCATCAGCTGCAGAGCAATGTGACATCAACCGGAGACTCCTTCTACGTACGTGTCAACATGTCCGTCCCTGCCGGCCCCGGCGGAACCCTGGCCGTGTCTTGCAATGACATCCTTCATGTGACCAACACACGACCCGCTGGCACTGAGGACTCATGGCACGCCAGCCAGGTTCACCCCTGTCAGCTACTGGACCTGCAGAGTGGAACTGTGCCCAACTATTACAGGTTGGTACACTGATATAGAGAGTAGAACTGTGGCGAGCAGGATCAGTTCAGTGTCAGCCAGTGTAAGTAGGAGGTAAGAATTATCAGAATGCTTGAAAGTGAAATTAAATCAGTGCTCCCAGTGCTTGAAAGTGGAAATTGGTAATGATCTCCTGATCACACAGGGCACAGCGACTTCTGATTCGAGCAATTGAAGACATGAGCTTTCAAAAAAAGAAGTCTCTAAAGGTGAATATAAACTGATATTTTGCCAATCAATGTGACACATCTAAAATGTCACTGTGAACTAATTCCAGGAATTATCCAACTCTCTTTTCCTAACCCAGTTTTGGCGTTCGGTGGCCCAGAATAAGGAGAAAGCAGTGAGGATTGTCAGCACTGGGCGCCAGGGAAGGAACCCACTATGGGTCAGTGTGGAGGAGAAGACCAAGAGCACAGACGCAGGTACGATAGATTGTAAGAGCACAGTCACAGAAGTATAACATCTTCCTTTATTATCTCTTGAATATGCCTTGTGCCTATTAACCTGTAACCTATTTAATGTTGTTGTTTTGTTTTTTTCAATAAAAGCCTTTAACTTTCTTACTGTGCATTACTTCCTATGTAGGTGACACTTCTGCAGCCAAAAGTTGTGTATCCCTCATGCCCTACACCCTGGTAACCCCCCACTACCCACCCATCTGCAGGCCTGTTCTGCTGCTGCCCACAGTCCTGGGACGCACGCTGAATAAGAAACTGGCAGGCTGGCAAGGCTTTCAGCTCTGTGAGCCTGGTAAGAGATGTTGTGCATTCAGCTTTTATATCTGTTCATATTTAATATGTCGTTGAAGACAAATCTTTAGGTACGGTGGAGGGACGCAGTTTCCTGTGCTGACAGATAAGTCTGTTTGACTTGACAGATCACGTTGTTTGTCTGTTGCTGCAAACAAGGATGGGAATAAACTTTGTGAATAAATAGTAATAAAAATCATTGAGGCTGTAAAGACAGGAAATGTTTGTCAGCGTTCTCTGCAGCGATAAGGTCAAATGAAAACCGAATGATCTTTGTGGGAAAATTTGATCATTACAAGGTCATGATGACAAATAAGAAACGTGCCAGATAATATACTGAATATATGAAAGACTAGTGCAGTGCCCGCCCAAAACATAGGATTCATGGTATCTATTAGGGTATTCAGCATTACACGTAATCAAAGCTCCACCTTGATCAGACATTTGTCTGACGGTGCTGCCAAGCTCTTGATGCTAATGTTAACTAGCTTACTACTGTTGACAGATACTTAAAATCTCACCTCCAGTTCTCACTGAAGAATAAAACAACCCGTGTTGACCGTGTCTACCCACTCATCCAGACCCCCACACCACACTAACCTCCATTTTGTTTAAGTCTGCTTCCCCATGTGGTCATTGTGTGAGCCAAGCCTCGGTCTGCAAGGCCGTGAAGCCAGAGCACTGAAGCTATACCCCCGATGCTACACAGAGCAGTGTTCGTTGATTATTATGAATGTATTAATATTGAATGTGTTGCACATTCCTTGGGTCCTCAGCAACAAACCTGCTAAGTAGATCAGACGGCTCATTCTGAAGATGAAGTAACAGACAGACGGAGATTCATTGCTTTATAGTTAGATAATGGAAAAACTAAAGCTAAAGTTGCCATAAAGATTTACATGTGTTTATGAAAATAGTCATGAAATTATACAACCTCATTACTTCTCTGATTCTCCCTCCTTCCCCATCCCTCTGCTCTACAGAGGTGCTGAGCTCCAGCGAACACGCAGCTATACTGCAGAGGTCTGAGATCCTGGAGGAATGTGAGCAGGGAAGAAACTGCTACACCCTGCAGGGGGTCGTGAAAGTCATGAAGAAGGTCAGAACATTCAGCACAAGCACAGATCCTATTTTGGACACATCACGGCAGTCTAGAGTTCCGGTGATTTCTACAGCTCTGTGACTCTTTCTGTGATGGAATGAGTGGAACACAAACTGCTTTGTCACAAAAAACATTCATGAAGTTTGGTTCAGTGATGACCAAATACGACCAAATCTGCTGGGCCAAAATATACATACAGTAATTCTAATATTTAGTTATATGTCTCTCGGCCATTTTCACGTCAGTTAGGTGCTTTTGATAGCTTCTGGTAGTCCTCTGGCTGACATTTTAACCTCTCCTCTCGGCAGAATCTGTGAAGTTCAACTAAATTTGTTGCTTTCCTGGCACACACTTGTTTCTTCAGCACAAGTCCACGTGTTCTCGATGGGGTTCAAGTCAGGACTCAGGAAGGTCATTCCAAAATCTCAATTCTAGCCTGATTCAGCCGTTCCTTTACCACTTCTGATGTGTGTTTGGGATCATTGTCCTGTTGGAACTCTTAATGACTGAAGTCCAAGTCTTCTGACTGATGACTTGAGGTTTTCCTGAAGACTTCGGAGATAATCCTCCTTCTTCATTATTCCATTTACTTTCTTGAGAGCAGCAGATCCACTGGGAGTAAAACAGCCCCACAGCATAATAATACCAGCACCATGTTTGACAGTAGAGATGGTGTTCTTGGAGTTAAAGGCCTTACCTTCTCTCCTCCAAACATATTGCTGCGCATTGTGGCCAAACAACTGAATCTTTGTGTCAACTGAACACAGCATTTTCCTCCAGAGAGTTTTTTCTTTCTTCATGTGATCAGCAGCAAACTTCAGTCGAGCTTTAAGACACCGTGTCTGGAGCAAGGGCTTCTTTCTTCTTTCTCTCAGCCAGTGGCGGTGTGGACTCACACCTGTCTTCCAGCAGCTTCTAATTCATTGCAGACTTGCCTTTTAATGGTTTTTGGTTGACTCCTGACCATCCTGACCATTTTTTTCTCAGCAGCAGGTGATAGTTTGAGTTTTCTTCCTGATAGCGGCAGTGACACAACTGCGCCATTCACTTTATACTTACAAAGAGTTGTTTTTACAGTGGATCTTGGGACCTGTGACTGCTTTCAAATGGCTCCAAGTGACTTTCCTGACTTGTTCAAATCAGTAATGTCTTTCAGATCAATGCTGAGCTCCTTAGACTTTCCTAACGTAGTGTTTGTGGCTGAGTCTTGTGGATGTATCAAACAAGCCCCATTAAAATGAGCCCAGAAAAGTCATCAGCTGTTATCAATCAGAATATCTCAGAAGAAGTTAAGAGGCCACGCTAAGAAGAACATTTGATTCACACAACTTTCTATAATCACCTAAATTGATCGTTCAAGTTGCTGTATGTATATTTTTGAGCCAGCAGATTTGGTCACCTTTTCAGAAGACCTATAATAAATCCATTATTGAACCAAACTTCATGAAAGTTTTTTGTGACAAAGAAGTTTGTGTTCCACTCATTCCATCACAGAAACAATTAGATTTGTAGAAATAATTGGAACCTAAGACTGCCATGATGTACATACTCACATAGTGTATGTTAACTGCTGACCATGACTGTAGGTTATCATTAGGAAATATGTGTTTCTAAATTGAAAAGTAAGCATTTAATTAAGATTTAAAGTCATTTTTGTGTCCTCGTCCTACAGGGGATTCACTGTGTGCTGCCATTGGGTCTGGACTGCGTGCGCCGGCTGCACCGGGCTGAGATCTTCCCTATTATCATCTTCATTGGCCAGTCTGCACGTAGCGCACGTAAACTCAGGTAAATCTACTCCTCCTTCTTCGCTATGCACATGCTGGCAACTCTGATATCATGTGTAGATCATCACTACAAGCACTCAGCGAGAGGAATGTGCACTGATGACCTCACTGATATCTGACATAGTTTCCAAGCTCTGGAGATACATTTTGTCAATACATAAGCAGTGTTTTCCTGACTTCCTGTCGGTCAAAAAAGAGAGCATGCGAATATGTCAGAGCACTTTTACACCGAAGGAAAAAAGTTCTGTCCTCTCATGGCTGCGATGTGTTCTGGTCTATTGACGCTACTATTACAGGAAAAACTGGTATCTCTGCCTCTTCACTGACGACTTCTCCATGTATGATTGCTGACAGTTCTGACTATGTCTAGATAGAAACACGTTCCCTCTGACTCTGTGGTGCTGACGTCAAAGCGCTGATATTTTAAAGAACGGATTAAATTCTTTTACAGAACAGTGATGAAATGTATGAATATGATGTCACTTTGTCTACATGTGAACAGAAAATAGATCCAATAATGACCCTTCACTCTATTTCCTTCATTGTTCCTGTACTTTAAAAACCTTTGAATTAATACGTTTTCTTAATTTCCCCTACATCTCCAGGTCAAAGCTGCAGCGTCAAGGCCAGTCAGAGGAGCAGCTGCTGGCGTGTTCCAGGAGCGAGGAGCCGCTGCTCGACAAGCTGCCTTGTCTGTATCACAGTGTGGCTCCAGATTCCTGGTGTGACCAGGCGTCCCTGCTGACCAGGCTGCGCACCATCATCTGGGAGGAGCAGAAGAAGATCGTCTGGGTGGAGCCTGACCTGTGGTGATTTACTGGACAGAACAGAGAGGAATCTTAGAAAATAGAAAAATAATGGAAAGACAGCAGGGAATGTGATTTCTCAAAGTTATTTTTTTTGGGGGGTGGCTTATGTGATTATTTCAGAAGACTATAAACAAGCTTTACAAGAAACATTTGTAAACATGTGTATGTATCTATGATACTAATGAGTAACTGGGTGAATGAAGGACTCATAATGTGCAATAACCTGTGCTATTGAAGATTTTATGAAGCTGTATCACTGTACTGCACCCAGAAACATTTTCTTTACTGTGTCGCCTCCCTTTTTGAGGCATTTATTGAAAGCAAACACTGAAGTGAGGTGACATTTATCATTAAACATACTGTAATGACTTGTATGTACTGTATCTCTACAATATGTTGTAGATCATTTCCCACTATGAGGGATGTTGCTTTTACTGCTCTGGGATCTGTCATAATCTTCATCTATGCTTAATTAGACTGCTACAGTCTGTTGTGATTCAAAGTTTTATTCTAATTAGTATGAGGCGAAAGACTTGTATGAAGTTTTTTTTCTTCTACAGTAGCAGGGGAGGTGTTGAGAGTCAGTTGAGAGTCTGCATCATGAGATCTGATCTGTACGCTGACTTCATGTTAACACAGCTCTTTCCCCCTTCTTCTCACTGGATGTCCTTTTCTTTTACATGGTGCTGCCATAAACCTTCAGTACTTAAAACATAACAACTATTCAAAAACTATTCATGACATGCCTTGTCATTTCTTGGATTTTTTTATTTGGCAGTGTGTGTCATTGACCACCTGTGGGTGGGCCTAGTTGGGCCTAGACCCACCTGGCAACACATGCCCACCCAATCAGAAGGCTTAACGATGGATCGTCCACTGAATAACATTCAGTGAACATTGTATCAATTATCTCACCAGGAACCAATAAAAAACTGTTTGTTTGTTTTTTTTTAAATCTTCTGTCTTGTCTCTTGTTTACTATATTGATAAGTCAGACTTTTAAGCTGGTGGTGCATTTAGCAAATACTAGATTGTGAGAAGTCTCATTTTAAAGATTACTGAGCATGTTGTTGCCAATGTGTACTTCATGCATCTGATCATGCTG
Organism: Diplodus puntazzo; assembly: GCA_963678695.2. Classification (NCBI taxonomy): domain Eukaryota; kingdom Metazoa; phylum Chordata; class Actinopteri; order Spariformes; family Sparidae; genus Diplodus; species Diplodus puntazzo. Next base: position 30,680,932 of record OZ023156.1, read on the forward strand.
CAGTTACATCTGTCAGCTGTGTGTGTTTGGGAACAAGTGGCTATGTGACACCTTTATTGTTCCTCCTGGTGCCTGTAACCAGTAGGCGATTTGAGGGGGGGTGCTGTCCCCCTTGTTAGCAAAATTACCAATAAGCATCCACCTTGTTAACCTGCCATCACTCTCCATCCTCTAGTAGCAGATAGTGTGTTACAAATCACAAGCAGCTGCGATCAGCTCCAACACACAGTGTGGAGTCAAGCCTTGCACGGCTGCTTTGGGTTCTTGCTGCCTGCTCTATTTTTTAAATATTTTTTTGGCTTTTATTGATAGAACAGCTGAAGATTGATAGGAAACTGGATGAGAGAGAGGGGGAGTGACACGCAGCAAAGGGCCCCAGGCCGGGACTTGAACCCAGAGTCGGCGCAGCGAGGACAAAGCCTCTGCACAGGGGACGCTGCTCTACCAACTGAGCTAAACACGCTCTGTGCCTGGTCTATTTTTGACAGAAGCAGCAACAAGCTGCACAGAGCAGATCGCGCCGGCAGGAAGTCAGAGACACAGGAACGGCATAGAATCTGGTAAATCTTCAAAATAAAACACCCTCTACGGACTCCCGATTGTTTAAAAATGAAAAATGACCACATCAACAAAAGTTTGCTATTTATGTTCTAAAACTAAAATGTTACTTTTTGTGAGTGTTTTTAGTGTGTCATTTCAGAACATGGTGGCTATGTTGTATTTCCAATTGTCATTTTTGTGCTGGTTTACAGTTTAGCCATTAGTGAGGTAGCTGTTACATTTCCTGACACCAGCTGTTTTATCCCCGTTGAAGCGCACTCTACTGGACAAACTCTGTCATTACAACAGTTTTACATTTCCCCAAGCATGTCTTTTCTGCATTATACGTTTCAAATATAAAGTTTTCATATTGGACAATATCTACGAAGATACCGAGGTATCTGTGATAGGCTAATATCGACCGATAAAATCAGAGATTATTTCTATCGCCAGGGGTTTCTAATCCCCCCGCCCCTCCCCCAGGCAATGGCAGCACCTGCAGAAGCAGCAGACATGCTCACAGGAGAGCTCGATGCTCCTCCACTGGGTTTCAGGTAAACTGTGAGTTGAATGTCAGCTACATAAAATAAGGCATCTTTTTTTCAGGCCACCAGGTGCGCCACACATAAGTCCAGGCACACTGTCCACGTGCCTGCTCATTACTCAGCAAATTTTAGCTAGCTAAGCTAATGGTAGCCAGTTGAGTAAACTACAGTTATCTAAAGAGCTATTTTAACCTGCTCACACAACAGCTACTTTAGTAAATGTTACGGTTATATTATAACCAAGAATGTGTCTCCAACATATGAAATGCACACACAAGTTATCACAGAAGGAATTCAGTGTTAAAATGTATTATCTATTGATTTTTACAAAGTCTCCTATAAGACACATCAGTTCAGGGCTGGATAATAAAGATTTAGGGAGGCTGAAGCACACCTGGATTTAATCTCAGCACCCTTTAGAAATAATAATAATAATAATAATAATAATGAATATAATTTCCTTTATTATTTTCCCAACCTCCCTGAATGGAACAACATATTCTATCTATGCTATTTATCTAATTTATTTGCACTTGTTTCATCCCAGCTCTGTGTGAGTTGTGTTTTGCTGTGACTTGCTATCGGGCTAGTTTTAATCTTCCTCTCTGTTTACTGCAGGCTCACACCGCTGCCAGCCATGTGGACGTAGGTCAGTGAGACTACCTTGGTTCGGGCCGAGAGCCAAGGAGAGATAGGTGAGGAGAAGATAGCATCACTCAAGTTGGCAGTAGAGTAGAGTTGGCTAAAGCCCTTTTCAATATCTTATCTGGCCCTCAAGAAATGTTATTTTGCCATCGAGAGAACAGTGAAGGAAGTACTGAAAACGTTTTTAACAGCAGATGATGTGCAATAATGGAACTTGTCAGAAAGTCTTCGGCGCTCCGACTCTACAGGGAGATTTCATGATCGAAGGGCGTCTGCCCCGAGCAGCAGCAAGAAGAATCCTCCTATGGAGTCCAGACACTGGTGGTGGTTGATGACTCTTCTGAGACAGATGGGCTGATGAAACAATGAAGCTGGAGAATCTGCAAAGAGTGGGTGGTGATGTGGAGGTGGAGGTCACACGCAGAGAACAGCAGCATGAATGACCGAGAGGCAAACCGTATTTTAAAAAAGACAGCAGCAAGATGGGAGGGTTAGAGTGAAGGTGTGTCTCTGATGTTCCTGTTTATATGAGAAATAAACTAAGGACAGAGCATGTGAAAGAGAAGTCTTCATCAGAGCTTCATTATAAATACTTGTGTTGTTAAGCGTGCCTTTTGGTTGACAGTACAAGTAAGGAGAGAAAAGGAGAGAGAGACAGAAAGGAGGAGCCGGGTAAACAAGAGACCACATAGTCATAATGCTAAGTCAGCTACTACTTTGCCCACATCTTCAAGGGCTGCAGAATGATTCCACGTTGCTGAGCGGTGTAGTGAAGTAGGCTGCAGTCTCCACAAACTTACACAGCATTTATTTGCATCATAAATATTCTCTTTATGTCATTTTTGGGCTGTAAAGATGCTATATGTTTGTGTGTGATTGTCAGTGCAGGAGGATAGAGAGCAAGAGAAAAGGAAGAACCAAACGAGATAGTTTACAGATAGAGAAGATTATTGTAGTGCAAAAAAGTAACTCCAAAATTAAATGCACAATAGAATTTCACATGTGGAAGCTGAGCATCAAGGTCATATCAGCCCTGCTTTAGAACGTAGCGCTCCAGACATTGTGGATCCCAGAGTCAACTTACTACTCAGTATGTATTTTTCACATAATTCCTGTTCAGCTGCTAATGGTGAGACACACTGGTGCATGCAGCTCTGCTGGGAAAGCACTGCTTCAGCAGCACAGTACACTGTTTTTGTTTTTTGGGTTTTTATTAGAAAACGTACCAACACCAGATCTATGTTTTACATGCCTCATCGGTTACAATAATGTTGAGAGGAGAGGCCTTATAGAGCTTTGGGGTTTTCTTTTTAATTGTGCTCGAAAAGACAAGCTTCTTGGCTTCAAACTCAGGAAACAGTTGTACCTTTTAACTCTTTACAGTTGGTGGCTTGTAAAATATGTAGCAGCGCTTCAAGGCTAAGCTGAAACACCACCACACCTTGCTGATATTCATAGTTTTAGTCTGATATGTGTCCAATAAAGTTCAAGAAGCTTATTTTTAGATTTATATATACATTGGTTCAGACCTGCTACATTGAATATAGACACTATAGTTTGAGGATACAATAGAATAATCACATGTTGTCTAAAAAGCCTTGTTATAAAATGTTTTACCTAATGAAGCTCTAGTGAAAGTTCAGACAGGAGGACTACTCTTTTGCGTGCTCCATACTTCGTTTAATTCTCTTCACATCCCCTCATTCAGCCCTCTCACTCATGTTCACTCATGCCTGCCCCTGTCTCAGCCCATCAATTCAAATCAGCTGCTCAATTAAGTCAGGCACATCTAGCTAATAGTACAGCGACACTGTTAGCCTATCTACTCTCGCCGCTAGTTCGTTTATGCTGCTGTTTAGCACATGCATCACCACCCACTCTTCGCAGATTCTCCAGCTTCGTCATTTCATCATCTGTCTCAGAGGAGTCCTCAAACCAACACCAGTGTCTGGACTCCATTGGGGGATTCTTCTCGCTGCTGCTCAGGGCAGACGCCCCTCGATCATGAAATCTCAGTCTGAGCGCCAAAGACTTTCTGACAAGACTCACTTTGACTTATCATCTGCTGTAATAAACATTTTCTTTATATGCATTGAAATAGTGCACAGTGCAATAGAGTGGTGGCGTCTGTAGTACTAAAACCCAGAAATCAGTTAGCATTTTTGCAAATCTGGCTTCCTCATCTCAAAGTCTATGGGTTTTCAAACAATAGCTCGTTTTAATTTACGCCTCGAAAATCACAAAGTGGTGTTCATCTGTGTAGTGTACTAAACGTGTATGTATCATAAACGTATTTTTGTCACAGGGCTTTTTTTTTTTTTGCGTCATCCAGAATCCAATTAAAAAATCTCATAGGTTTTTTGTTGAGGGAACCAGGGTGATGGTGATATGAATATGCTGAAGTGTCACCATGTGCTGTCATTCTGTGATGATTCCCTCTTCTTCTCCCCGATCTGAGAGTGACTGTCATGCAAGTCACAAGCTTTTGAGATTTGAGATTAAAGTCAGAATTTCTGTAAAAATGTGAGTAACAACTTTATATGATGAATGTAAAATCATAAGAGTGCATTTGAAAAAGGTTTATTTCTAAGATGAGACTGTTGTGGAATTTCAGCTCACTTGACCGTTCAGGAGAGATGAAAAACACTCAGAGACACCGATGACTTACGTTGAGATAGTTTATAGAACATGACCATGGAGGAGCAACATAACATCACGTCTGTCCACACAAAGTGTTGCCATGATAATCCTAAGTGTCCAAATTATATGTTACAGCTTCAGTAGGCAGTGCTTCCATACATGGTTATCTGTTTGATAACATAGCAAGGGGGTGATGCAGAATCTCTCCCCTGTAGCCAGAAGACTAAGAGGTAAAATAGGTCAGAGACACTTAGTCTGCTAACATCGATAGATCGAAGGCCTCCTTACGAAGTTTACACAATTAGTTAGCTTAAGACTATGAGACTATGAGAAGATTGCTCATAGAGAAGTCATCACTATCATTATCCAGACTTTAACATCTGTACAAGACAAGTATGACCTCCTATAAATTGGAGACAGTGACTTTGGAGGATCATAAAATTCCCCCACGGAGACAGGATTATTATCAGGACCTGGGAACATGTGCTTGATGTTAACATGTTGTGCAAAAATGGAATATAAGAATTGTAACACCTCTCATTGCTGGCCTACAAGCCATCATATGGGAAGCTTACAGTTTTTGGAACATCTAACATCTGTAGATATTTACTGATGAATTTTGTTCCTCCATATCTTTATTCTTGACTTTCTGCTAACTACTTTTCTTGCTGGATCTTTTGGTCATTGAACATTTTCTTCATAAAACTATTAAATTATTATTTGTCATGAGGAAAGGGGCTGAGTGAAATTTTAAAAAAGATTTGAATGTCACTTTCTATTTTGTATAACAAAACATAAAACCACTAGAAAACAGAAATTACTTTTTTTTTTTTTTTTCATATTCTGAAACACAATTGCTAAATATAGGATTGCCAGACAGCGTGTCTTCAGCCCAGGCTAAAATGTCTATTTTAGTTGTTCTCCCAAAATGAGAGGTAATCTCGCTGTCTGGCAATATTTTTGATCGAGGCATTTTCTTTTTTTTCAAATTCTGGAAAGAATTACTTACTTTTGTAGAGCTTTGCATGCGGGGCTTTAATTAGATTTTTTGTCACAATTTGTCAGATAATTTTGTATTAAGGGCCCCTATACCTCAATACCATTCAATGCAGCGGATTCTGTAACTCATTTAAATATTTTGAGACATGCCCAAATTGGAAATTGGATTTAAACTGAATGGTTGATGTCATAGAAAGGCCTTTTTGTCATCTCTTTGAGTTCCTTCACAGCAAAGCAGAAGTTTTCTGTGGATCCCATTTATAATTCCGTAGTTAAGCAAATGTACACAGTATGACAGCTCTCACTTTTCATACCCAATATACCTTAAAAGTCACATGCCATCTCAGCCATAGTTCACAATCTGGCAACCCAAATGTTTTCATTACTTAACATCATAAAGGACAGTTAATAATCTGCATTTTATTAATACTAACAGCAAGGAGTTACTTACACTTACATTTATTTGGATCTAAGTATGTCTGATTGTAAAGTGTTACCACATGGTGCAAATAATGAGTTGTTGAATCTTAAAGGCAAAAGAATCTCTGTAATCAATAACAGTTCAAATTTTCTAATATCGGAATTACCTACTTGCTACGTTGTCTTTGTGCTGCTGCAACACTTGAATTTCCCCTCAGGGGATCAGTCAAGGATTTTCTTATGATTTTGTATCTTAAGGATCTGCCATGATCACGTGAGTCCACAGGGGGGAGTCAGAGAGAAATGAATGTGGGTTGGGAGGAGTGGTTGGGAGAGGAAAACATGGTTCCTACTGAGGGAGGAAAGAGCAGAGGGAGATGAGGGGGGACACTTTGATTTCTGACCACAAGCCTCCAGCGCCACTGTCTTTCATCAGACTGCCGTGCTGTTTCTCTGGCTGCTTCCCAGCTCTTGTTTTACTGCCTGCGTGTACTGGGTAGAAGCAGGGATAATCAATGCCCACTCCCCGCCCCCTACACACCGTCTCCTCTTTTTTATCTGGTGCTGATTATTGACTGGATCTGAAGGATTTTTTAAGACTTCCCACTGAATCAATTTCCCCTCCTGGAAGACGTTTTTGGCTCCATCAGGGTCCAAAACCCCAAACCCTCCCTCCTGTTGCTGGGAAACCACTCCAGTGATTTGTGTGTTGTCAGAGTGCATTAAAGACAGTGACATGGAGAGAGAGAAAGAGGGAGAGAGAGAGAGACCTTGGCTGGAGAAAGGGGAAAGAAAGAGAAGGTGGGGGTTGAAGAATAAAAATGATTACATGCACATCTACTCTGGCTCCCTTTCTCTTTCTTGCACTGTCTCCCTCAAACACACACACACACACACACACACACCACACACAGCATACTGCACTGTAGGGCTCGATTAGCATGCTTTGATTCCCCTGTCTCTTGTTCTCTCTCTCTCTCTCATTCTCCACTGTGTTTTAACAGGGTTGAGTTTCAGCTTTTGGGATTAAAGAAATGAAGAATGTGTTTGGCAGCAAAACTGTTGGGGAGAATATTTGATGTTTAATTGATAGAGGTTGGATGTCAGAGCAGAAGGCTTGTTATTTGCAATTACCCTAAATCACAGTGAGTGTGTGCTGGCTTGTGTGCATGTGCAGATCTCTTTGCCTGTCTATGTCCATATGTGTGTGTTTTATGTGTTTCTGTCTGTGTGAGATTTACAGCCAGGAGCCATGTCTTTGTGTGCTGTAAGTGTGAGAGATTTCATACTTCGGTCAGAGACGCCTTTCGCTGCCAAATTCCGCTCTTCTTGATGTGAGAGTAAAACTGTCACGTTAATTGAAAACAATAGGGCTCTGCTCTACAGTACAGTGCTACGAGGACCACTGACATTTGGAGAAAAAAACTGCAATATTAGCTGCAATACATGGGTGGGAGTGTCCTTGTCGAATTTTGCTCGAGCAGTATCATAGAAATTACTTTTACCTTATTACCCTAAAATGAGAATTGTTTCTAATATTTTGTCCATGCCATGTATAGCAATGAGGGTGGACGAGCTATTTGATAAACCTCTCAGCACCTCTCCTAAACATTTTCAACAAAAGTTCGACATTGTGGCTTTAACAAACCTGCAAGTGAGCACATGTGCTGATATTATAGGGCGGCTGCAGGTTTATAAAAGAAAAGCACACTCACCCAAACTGACATAAAAATGACCACATTTTCATAGTAGAGTGGTTTTTAAAAAAATGCAAGGTTTGGATTTTATTGAAAAATTATGAGTACATTTCCTCTATGTTGCCACGGGTAAGTACTAAACACCTTTGCTGATACTCATGGTTGGCCTACACAGGTGTTTTCACTTATTTAGTCTTATTAGAAACCTTCCCAGGGCTGTGTGTTTGTGTGGACAGACTAGGCCAGAGCAATACGGCTGAAAAGCCTATCACGGTAGGCCGATGTCAGTAATTAGTGATCATTTTTAATGACCTGTCCTATTTGAAAATAAAAAATGTATAAGACAAGGCGAAAAAAGGTTGAACCTCTCTGTTTTGAATTTTACCACTTTATCTGAGCACACAGGTTGTAAATATATTAAAGAGATGAAAAACACACAATCAGGCAAATAAATAAGAAAATCCTGCTATAATGGCGAGCTGACCCGCTGTTTTTCTCCGTCAGCACTCACTTTCTGACTCTCGGTTGGTCTGTAAAACACACGGCCAGCTGCAGAGCTGCTGCAGCGGATTTTGAATCGCAGTTGGTTGCGTCGACCGCTTTGGCTGTCCGAGCTGCAGTCTCTCTTGGCTCAGAGGCAGAGCGAACAGGCCAGGTGGCTGAGCAGCAGCGGGCAAAGCCAGCCTGTGCACTCTGCCCAGACGAGCCCAGCGATAGTACGGCAAAGAGCGGCTCCAGAGGATGAGTGACACCAAGACGAGCCGCAGAAGACGGGCACAGAGGCCGAAGGTGTTGGTGTGTTTGCTGGCAGGGCAACCCACCATCACAGCTAGTCTTGTAAGAACTGCGGTTGGGATCCATATTAAAGCCTCTGGCACACTCTGCTGTTGTTGTCAATCATATGGCGATGATGCCACCAAACTACACGCATGTTAAACGTGTCACTCTTAGCACTCTCCATTATCAATGGATTTGACAGGCTGTTTGTCCGCTATGTGCTTGCAAGTTGGTTTCACATTTTTGCATTGATTGATAAAAAATGCCTAGAGATAACTGGTTAAACGCTTTCTTGAATTTAATCATTATTGTAGTTGCAGTTAACTCTTAAAACAGAAACAAAAATGTCTCTCTCTCTCTCTCTCTCTCTCCCTCTCTCTCTCTCTCTCTCTCTCTCTCTCTCTCTCTCTCTCCCCTCTTGCAGACAGCTGACCCTCTGATGACCTGGCACGGTGTGAAACACGCCACATACTGTAGGAGTGGCTGCAAACCCATGTGTGAGTGGCTCCTGCACTCATCCGTCCGTCTCCCACACTCATTCGCACTCAGAGCTCACCTTGAGGGCAGCCCTGCCTCTCTGTGTACTAGCACGGATTAAGCCCTCATGGGAGCTCAGCCCAGTCAACGCTTTCTTAGTACAAGTGCTGTATCAACAGCTAATCTAGCATCTATCATCACAAGTTTTTCTTTGAACCCTCAAGACAGAGCGTAGCTTCACAGCACAGCACCGTCTCTTACATAAGTTGTTGTTCTGTAACATGTTTACCCTTGTGTCTTATCAGAGAGGTAAATGTGAGATGCATTAGCAGCCAGTCTCATGTATTTATAACATGTGTGACTGACACATTTAGTAGGGTGGAAAGAGAATTATGCGAAAACTACAGTTCAATAAATACAACTTTTAAAATAAAAACACAAATATTGCACTCAGAATCTATAAATGCTGCAAACATCACAGCAGAAATGGAAGAAGTGGACGTCAAAAACTGAAAGGATATTTAGGACAATTCAGGACACAAAGCCAGAATGCAAATAAAAATAGGTGTACAAAAGGCACATGCAGAGCAAAAAAAAGCTGCCTTACAAGATAAAGTGTGTCTCAATGCTGTAGAGAGTGATTGATGGACTCATTTTAAATGAACATAGCCAGTGCTTTAGGTTGAATATATCCCATAGTGTCATTCCAAATCCCCGACTCTTAAGTTGAAACAATAAGCTGATGCACTGACTGATATCAGTGTTTTAGCTTGCCACTGTAGTATAAAAACATCTGTTATCTGATGGTAATATTCTATCAAATAATCAAGAATACGTAATATAGCAAATTAAAACTGAAATCCGCAATTTTCAGCATGTCATGATCAGTAGCGAAAGGTCTGTGTGGGACCTGCAGTTTACTTAAATCAGACACAATCAAAACATCTGTCAAATACAGTAAATCAGACAGCAAAGTGTGACACTGGGCATATGTTTAACATCAGTCTGTGAAAATAGATATACATGGTGTGAAATCATTCTTCTGGTGAACTTGTCTGTTTATTGGCATCTTCACCTTCCACTTGCCATGACAAGCCCATTACATTTTCTTAGTAAAGTTTAAAATGTAATCTTAGTTGGCTATGTAATACTCGGGCACACATTGTAAATAGTGATGATTAATTAAGATAATTTAACGGTGCCAGCTTTAAAAACCCCAGCACACATCAATCAAAATTGAATTTTAAAATGAAAAGTCAATAGAAATAAAAGAGAAAATGACAGTGAGTGAGAACAGGCAGACACAGGATGTTTGGCATCTGTTCCTCAGATCATTTGTTACAAACTTGTTGGGACATATTCGTGTTCAGACTCAGAAAAAATTGTATTAAATTTCAGCGATGATCCGATCCATTCCATTTTTTTTAACAAAGGGAGATGCTCATTAAGTGGTGCATAAATGTATCCAGAATTTTCTAACTGATATAAAGGTGTCCGCCTATAGAAAGTGCTCTGTGGGATTTCAGTATTTCAGCAGGTGTAGGTGTAAAGTAGGTGTTGATGGCTGGAACAGCAGTGGATGGACAGTATCCGCCATAAGTACTTGATTAAATTCCTAGAATATTATGGTTCATGTGATGTGCATTTTTGCAATATTACAACAGAACTGCTGTTGCTTTACCTAATCGACATATCATGTATGTTCAGACATACACACACATACACACATACTTTCCCTCCCTCTTCCCACTGCTCTCACTCTGCCCCCCACTCTCCTCCATCACAGGCTCTTTTCTCCCCGTCCATTCTCTGGCTGACAGTGAGGGCTGAGGCAGCCAGGAAGGTTGTGAGTGGAGCCATTGTACCCAGAGGTCAGAGAGAGTCAGAGATACACAATGCCAGGGTCAGAGTCACTGCGGTGATGGTCCGACCACATGGCAGCACCATCCTACTCAGCCAGCTAAACCACAGCTGGGAAAAGAAAGATTCAGGGAAAGAGAGAGGCACGAAGAAAGAGGAGTGGGTACAGAGAGCAAAAGAGAAAGAGCTGGCACACACAGAAGTTGTGCAGAATAAAAGCAAAAAATACCATTTCAGTGTAAGTCTCTCTTAAATAAGGGAGTTGTGAGAAACGAGGTGGAGAAAGAAGAATGAAGGCTTTTATAAAAAATGTATGGAGCAGTAGGTAGAAAATACAGAGACACAGTGGAGAGGAAATTTATAAAGGTGAGGCTGGCAAATAAAGCCTGAACATTGAAATCCTGCTTGTTGGAACATGGTCGATTGGTCATGTAACAGAAAAATCATGAAATTCAAAAATGGCTGTGTACTGCTTTTGATGGAATGAAATCAAATGAATGTAATGATTTATCATCAATACTTGAAATTTTTTTAGGTATCACTGAGACATTAGAGACATTCAGGACTCGTATGTGTGTTGGTCTTTTAGCTCATCTATGCAGACAAAATCTGTGTTTTAATGTTAGTGTGTGCGTCGGTATGTACACGTGCATGAGTACAGGCGTGTCTTTGTTTGAGTGTGCAGGCTGCGGCTGTTACAGAAAAATAACTGAATTGTGTTGAGCGGTTTTATGTAGGCAGAGGTGTTCTAATTTCTTCACAAAGTCTTTATATAAATATGAGACATAATGTCGATGGTATGTTGGATAATCACATCTTGTAGTTTACTGCCTGTCTCCTCTGAAGCGCTAATGTGTTGGTCTAAAGCTCTCTCCAGTCTATAAACGTAGCCTCGGCTGGAATAACCACCATCTATTAGCTGACCTGCTGTCACCCGGCCAGAAGACAATCAATAGCCTCTGATAATGATGTCATTTACTCACAGTAAACCACAGATAATGACGAGACTGGAGGTCTCCTGTTATTACCTCATTTCATGGGCTTTGTCTCAATGTAGGGATCAACCGATACATGAACCCTTGCACGAGCGTGTACAGGAGTGTGTTACAGAGTCGACTTGAAGTGAAGCCTTCAGATGAGGACTTGTGTGTGTAGTAGCATCTAAATTAAGAGTGTTGTTACATTGAATTATTCAATGAGGATTATGAGCAAATAGAGGCTTATTGTGACCCATAGACAAACCGAGGCTGTATACTTTTAGAATGAATTTTCTTTGTTTTATCTTGACGCTGGGTTTGAGTAATACAGCTGAGGATTTTACAGTGTATCAGCCATGTTCTCTTTTTATAATACACCTGCATGTTTGTCAATAAGCTCTGATATGATATCTACTGGATGCAGTATTTTTGCATGTTGAACAGATTACCTGTTCAGTAAACACACTCACTCCGTCTGCAGGCACATCTGTGATATTTAATTTAGATGCTGAAGATTTCTACAGCAGCAGCTCTAAAACATCTTAGATTATTTAAAACTGATGTTAGATTTAATAACATGTAAGAGCTGCTACAATTGGTTGATTAATTAATTGGTCAATTGAAAGAAGAATTAATAGCTAACAATTGTAATAGTCCACTGATCATTATAGTCACTTTGTCAAGCACATACGTCAAACATTTTCTAGTTTCAGTTCTGTGAGGATTTGCTGCTTTTCTTTGTCCTTCTTGAAGGTAAATGAAGATTCTTTTGGTTTTGGACAGATGGTTGGACAAAGTAATCTATTTGAAGACGTCTCTTTGGCCTCACAACTTTTTGACATTTTATACTAAATTAATTAAATGATTAGTCAATTAATCCTGGAAATAATTGTTAGTTGCGGCTCTAAACTTAAAAATCAAAGATAAAGAGAAACTATGTTTAGAATCTTGACTATTAGTAATGAAAATATTTCTGTAATCAACAGGCCCTCTGATGTATCAGTCTAGCTCCAAATGTAGTAATATTTAACCTCCAGCTACTCATGTGATTCACTGATTTTCAGAATCCTTACAAGGAGTCACACAAAAAAAAATCTATTTTTGATGCTTCCTTTGCGTTTGTAGGAGAGGGATCTAGTAGGCTTTACTTTGAGTGCTTGCTTATAAGCCTGACCAGACCTAGTTATGAAGAAATGTAGCGGTGTGTTGAAGGGTGGAGAACATGGGATACGTGCGTGTGCAGGTGTATACATGTGTGCACATGTGTTGTAGATTTATGCTGAGGTGAGGTCTGAGCCTCAGGTTGATCCACGGTCAATCTGACAAGAAGCACAGGGAGTCAGAATCAGCCTCCAGCCAACTGCCCCCCACACACACACACTTTCTCTTCTACACACTCACACTCACGCACACATTCACTACCTCCACAGTCTCCCCCTGCTGCACCCTCCATCCAACCCCTCCCCTCCTCCCCTCCCCTTTCCTCCCTCCAGGATGCGGGCAAAGACAGCCAGGCTGAAGTGGATGTCGGGCGGAATTAGTTGCTAGCAGACAATTTGATTTCTTCGTCTTCAAGGCTTCCTACTACTCCACAGACGCAGTCAGCACAGAGGGTTTGATGCTCACAGATAGCAGACAAGCCGTTCTGAGACACAGATAGAAACAGACAGAGAGAGAGGCAGATGAAGGTGAAAAGCGATAAAGACGGTAAGGGATGGGAGGTGCAAGCTGGAGGTAGACATAAAAAGGGCAGTGAGAAATAAATGGGCAGGTAATTAAGATTGACGTTAAAAAGAAATAACAATGAAAAGCGGAAAACAAGGGAGCAGGGGAAAGGGCTGAGAGTGTCAGTGAGATAGAAACAGAGGAAGACAATAGGAGAGGCCATCCAGGCAGCCACTTAATAGTCCACCCACCCGCTGCTGTCCAAATGGGCAGATTGACGCCTGTTAGCTCCTTTAAGAGCTCCAATAATGGACCGCAGTTTAGGTGGGCGGCAGGGAAGGGAGCCATCCTGTCCAAAGTAACTCAATTCCTCTGTTCTGTTCTCTTGTTTCAGCTCCTTTCAGCACATCAGGCCGGTGAACAGATACTGTGCTCTTACCTCAGTGATCATGTACACAGCTAGATTTACCAACCCACAGAGGACTGTGGCAAGGTGAATTATGGCGGGAGTGGCTGACCTTGTGGTAACGTAATGTCAGTTTGAGTTGTGTGCGTGTCTGTGGGTCCTGTACATTATGTGCATTATGAACAAGCTCACTCGATATGTGTCTTGTGTGTGTGTGTGTGTGTGTGTGTGCGCGCGCGTGTGTGTGTGAAGTGTGTGTGTGAAGTGTGTGTGTGAAGTGTGTGTGTGAAGTGTGTGAAGGTCCATGTGCGTTTGTGTACACGTGATGATGCGTGTCCATTTATGTGTGCATCTGTGTGTATTTTGCTGCAGAAGAACATGAAAGCCAATGGGAAGAAAAAGATGCTGGAACCTTAAGAAGTTTACCCAGAACTGTCGCTGATGTCATTTGAATTATTTAAAAGTCAAATTTCAACCTTAATTTTACATTTCAAAATGTAATTATTAAAAAAATTGCCATATGGGGGCCAAAATATTTATTTATCAGTCGGGTTCAGAGAAACATCAAGGACATCATATTTACAGTGACAAACACTTAATTAAGATTAGGGAACGGCTGCAGTGTCATAAACTGTGTTCACAGTTTGATTCCATGGTTCTTCGTGAGAGGACGTGTCATTACAAACAGAAGTATACTCACACATCTATACATAGTGTTCAGCGGGATATTTTTAAGGCTGCTTGGAGTCTTGTGTTGTTCTCTGTGTGCAACATCACATAATGGCAATTGGAAGATTGGAGATTTGCACATAAACATATATACCAGTATAACTGTACACAGCAGTCACAGTCACAGGAAAGAGTTCCAAACAACTGCATGGGGGAAAAAAAATCCCAAATGCGTAAGGCCTGTTTTATTTTTTACCTTCAACTGACTAATGCAGGTACAGTTTGTTCCACCTGGTTAAGACACAAGACATTTTTAAAATTGCATTTAAAAAGGCAATAAAACAAAGGAGCAAATACGAAGTCAAAGATTAAAAACAGCCGCAGTAAACAATAATGTTTTATGACCTGATTTAAGCGAGCTGTTCGAGCTAATGTCAGGTTTTCAGGAAACTTGTCCCACAGGTGAAGAGAAAAGAAACTAAAAGCTGCTTAACCTCGCCTTTTAGTGCATTTACACAACACCAACACAGCTGATTTGAAAGCAGTGGTGGGTTCTGTAGCTCCTCCTTCTTCTACTAAAAGAGTTAATCACACTTCTTAATTTACTGTGACAAATAAAATGATTTAAGAGAATTTTCTTTGAAAAAATAAATAATCCTGGGTTGATGCCTCTCCCTGATCCTCAGAGACTGCCTCATCTATGTGAGGAGACAAATGTCAGAAGAGAAGCAGGCTCTAGTAATTTAGGTTTGGAAATAATGTAACCTAAACATTTATGCCAATAAATAAAATTTTATTTTATATAGAGGGTGTATACAATATATCTGTAGTCAGACTGTTGAATAAACATTTAAAAAGTCAAAGTGAGAGGTAACTGGAGTTTAAAGGGTCTGATAGATTTTTAGATGTCATTAAACGTACAGGTGATTGCAAAACCTTTTCATGTACATTAACTATTATACAGTTACACAATTCTGTGTCTTGTTGAATCGCTCTTGAATCCTAAATACACAACATCTGTCCATCTTTTGCTATTCTGCTTATCTTTGACAGTCATTATCCAGTTGTTAATTTATTTTAGTCTTTCCTTCAGTAGCTACATGGATTAGAAATATAATGCAATACTACGAGTGAGCAAATATGCAGTTACCACACCTTGAAGAAAATTGGCCTTGAATCAGCATTGTATATATGATTAACCTTGATATTTTCCATTGATTGTACCATCTTGTCATTGTTGGCAGTGTAAGAAATGATTGCACCAATGCCAATAACGCATTTTGAAACTGAATTTTTAAAAATCCATTCTGCACATTGAAAATATAGCAGTAATATCCACACAATCACCTCAATTGTGCGCCCCCCACAAACCACACAAGCACACACTCTCACAACATGGCACACATTCTGCACCCAAAAGCAACAATCCACACTTTGTTTACATGTTGGCTTTGTTGCCAGTTTACAGTTACTGTTGTTTGTAAAACATTTTTAAAAAAAAATAAAAATCCCCCTTTGCTGTAGGCGGTGCTGCTCCCTCCTCTCAACAGTCACTGAGGTTGTCTGGCTCGTAGTGGGGGAGAAAACTGTATATCCACTCCACTTGTGGGCTGCCAGACCCTGAACACACCCAGAGTAACTTGTTCACTGCCGGTGCCCTCCGGCCCAGCGGCTATGCTTTGCATGTCTCCAGCGCCACTACCCCCGCCCCCTTCCAACCCAGCCCCCCCAGCTGTAGGTTGCCAGGTCCTTAGCCCCAACCCCTCACCCCCACCCCCAGATGCGGGTTGCCAGATCGTAGTAAGCCCATGCAGCGTGGAGGGGGTCTGAGACGCTGGCTGTGGCCCGGTGCCACGCTGGGCCCAGTTATTATCTCCAGATGACATCAGCATGAGCAGCAGATGCCTTTTTGGCCACAGGGGCCGAACTGAAAGAGAGAGAGACTGAAAGAGAGAGAGAGGGTGTGTGTGTGTGTGTGTGTGTGTGTGTGTGTGTGTGTGTGTGTGCGGCTGTCGGCATGCTGTTCTCGGCAGGATCAGGCTATTTATTACCTCCCCACTTATCAGGCCATCTCCCTCACTCAGCTGGGAAGGAGTGTCTGTTTCATTCCAAAACGACCATTTCTCCTCATGATGATAATGTAATCATGCAAAGACACACACACGCATAGAGAGATGAAGCATTTAATAATAGTGATCATAATCTATTTGCTGTGGCAGTGATGCTAACATACACATGTGAAAAATGCCATGATAATTAGCCTCATGAATAATTATGATGATACTAATTGACAGTAACAATCACAGTAATAGCAGTGAAAGAACGCCGGTGGAAGTCACACAGGAATACACTTTACATGACAATCATCTCAGGTACAGAGTGAACACATGGACAACGTGAGTTACACTGAAGAAGATACTGCAGTTAATGATGGTGACCAGGTTTGTTATGTAGGTCACCTGGTCTGTGTGTGTGTGTGTGTATGCGTGTGTGTGTGTGTGTGTGTGTGCTTGTGTGTGTCCGTGTGTGTGTGTGTGTGTGTGTGTGTGAGTCGCCCCACTGAAAGCTGCTGGTTTATTTATGCCTCTGTTTTCTTTGAGGGACAGGCTGAAGAGGCAGGAGATTAAACTCATGGAAGGAAATCAAAGCAGAGGCAGACGATTTAGATTAAAGCACCTGCCCCTCACTAGGTTTAGCAATTGCATGGCGGCTGTGTAGATGTGCGTGCACATTTGTATGTGCGAGCAGGCACTGCTGCCGTTCCCTGTCTATCACCTCAGTTATTTTACAGTCCTTCTTCCCTGCAGCTTATTATATACAGTCTATCCGTGCTCGGCTCTGACCAATTTAAAGGAGTTAAAATCGGGCATCAGGAAATGATATTTCTAATCAGACAACGGCAAAGGGCCCCTTTTATTAAAGTGGGGGTGCTCTCTCTTTCTGCCTCTCTGTCTGTGTTCAGAGCAGTCTACAAGACCGATAATAGCCTCGGCCAGCCTGGTGTCATCATATTAATGCACTGAGTGATTCCACACACACACACACACACTCATTCCCTCTCCCTCTCTGACCAATCCCCTCATTCTCCCTCCTTTGCTCCTTTCTAGTGAAAAAGGACACTTTTGTTGTTCTTTCTTTTATTGCTCCACACCGGTGTGTATTATGCCTTTGAAAAAATATTGAATTCCCCAGAGTTCTCTGGGCCAAGCAATCGCACCTCATAAAAGCAGTTGTGGATTTGTAAAGCAGTAGTGTGCCGGTGAGCTCATGCACTGTGGCAGGAGGATGCTGTGGCAAAGCAAACAGTGTGCACAGCTACACCATATAGTGTGTTAGTATAGTGATAGAAATGGAACTGAATCACATTTTTTATATGGTATTTATTTTAAGATATTTTACTTCATGTTGAAAAAATGAGTTCATATAATTGAGTTGGTGGGTAATTGATTTTGTTTTCTGGTTTGATCATGTTTTGCAAATGCTTAGTTCTGGTTGTACTGTGAAAAAATTCTAAATGAAAGGGTTTTGTCTTTCACATCCAATCGTAATTAAAATAGTTTTGACGAAGTGCTTTGTCTTTAGAAAATTCTACCCAAACATCACTGCAGGCTTTGGAAGCTGTTACTGATAGCAAAGAGCTGCAGAGACTCTTTCAAATTCAAACTGTCTCTGTATACTGTATGAAGCAGATCGTATCTGAAAGTGATTCAGATCATAGTCTTTGAAGGACAGCCCTCTACATGACATAAAAGCAGATTTGTCAAATGAGAAACATTTCTTCTCAGGCCACAAAAGGCAGTCAGAGCATATTGGTAAAACCTTCTGCTTCAGCTGAAGCTGCTTTGAGGAAAAGCATTTAATCCAACAAGAACTTTGTAATTATCCCTTCAAAATGCATCTTAAATATTTCTGTTACAAACCAACCTTCCAATGTGCCTCGTGCTGGATTATACCTCAGCAGAGCTCCCTTTATCCCAAATTACTACACACAATTCTTCTTTGATATATCTGTGGAGCCAGACTGCAATATGTGAAACAAAACAGCCAGTCAGTCCAGCCAGCACACCACAGTGTGTTGTAACAGCTGATATGGTCTAAAGGTTTCACTCTTGAGTCAAGTCTCACAGTGACAATGCCTTGTTTGTTTAAACGCTTGTAGTAAAACTGGGATTCCCATAGTGTTTGCATCTGTACTTTGTGCATTGGACTGATGACACACAAGGTGAACTGCTCATCAGCTGACGGACTAATGGCCTTTAACTGATGTTGTAAGCACACCGACAGCAACACCCTGTCAGGAGAAAACATCTGAACAACATGTCGGTTTGTTTGTTTTTGACATGTATGTGTGAGAATAACTGCACTATCAAATGTAAAAACAAAGCATGTGCATTCAATGTACAACAATGAAAGTCTGCCCTTAGATCAATAATATAATTTTGTGAAATGACACTGTGTAATGTTTTCAGGATGTTGCCGTATCATGAGATGACATAAATGTTGTCATTTCATTGAAGTAATGTCATTTTCTAACTCGCCTGCTGTCTAACTAGACTGTTCTACTTGTTCCAATACTCGGCTTGACCCACCTAGTAATTATATCTACATTTCTGATGATTATCTAATTTTGTTCATATTTGAAGTACTAATCATCATCCCTACATTATTGTTCTAATATTGATTCCAAGATATTTGATCAAATGTATTGTGATATTTGATTTGGAAGCCCATCCCCCCTCTGTCGGCCCCACAACACGGAAGATCTGAGTTATTTTAAAGCCGGTGAAGTCAAGCTTTTCTGACTTTCGCAGGTCTGAGTGGTGCTCCTCCTCCAGCACTGTGTCCAGGTTTTGATGTAATGTACTTTGCAAGACTTGACAAAAAGGACTTTGGTATTGCAATATAGCCTTAGGTTTATTGCCATATTATTTTTTAAGGCCATATCGCCCAGCTCCATTTCACAATCCACATTCTTGTTTGTTTAAAGCTTTGTTTAAAGATCTGAGACTGAGTTCATGCAGTGTGGTGTTGTTTCAGTGGTCATTCACAGTGATATTCTATAGACGCTCAAAGCAGGTAATCTTACGCCACTTGCAGAGTCATCTTCTCAAGTAGAGGCACAAGACAGGTGTGTGTGTGTGTGTGTGTGTGTGTGTGTGTGTGTGTGTGTGTGTGTGTGTGTGTGTGTGTGTGTGTGTGTACATATGCGAGAGCACACGCAGTAAATCTGTGGAAGCATAGCTGGTTTGAGTCGTAGCTGGGAATGCAGATGGTGTCTGAACCGTGACAGACTAAACAGTTGCTCTGGGTTGCATCAGTTGTGTTTTTCTAACTCTGCTCCATATCATCACAGTGGAGCTAAATCAAACTTAACTCTAATTAGAGGCCACTGATGGCTACGTGGGAGTTGTCCCAGAGATAGTCAGTGGTTAGTGTGGAAACAGAGAGGAAACAGAAAGTGTCACATAGGTAACAAAGCCTGCTTATTTCCACGCTGGATCTTGTAGAGTTTACTTTTACTTTTTTATTTTTTAGGTTGCATCAGCTGCGATATGCAAACAATTCCTGCATGTCAGGATCTACTAATAACTTCTCTGTCCCTCTTTCTCTCTCGCCCTCGGCTCAGTGTGTTTTCATCTGGAGGCCCCTGCACTGTCCTGGAAGTTGACTGGTGACCACAGGTGGAAAACCAACAGTATGTTGTCACCCCAACCCAGACACCACCTCCAGACTCAAGCTCAAGGTAAACATGAATGTGGCCAGCACACACTAACTCTCACACACGCATATACAAATACATGGCACAGAGTCAAGCACAGTGGGCCTGCTGATATGCCCAGCAAGCTCATAAATTAAGGTCTTGACGTGGGCGTTCACGTGCACATCACACACAAACGTGTAGGCATTTGGACACAAAGCAAACATGTCATCCCAGCCCATTAACACAGACACACACTTCCCCAGCCTGCCCTCTGACACAAACACACACACAGAAGCAAAATAGCCCATAGTGGCTGCTGAATACTTGGCCTGTCTCTTGGTGGTTTGTCACTCCATCTTAATCCCTCTGGTACAGTATTTAGAGAATGTGACAAGTACACACAGCGGCCTGTCGAATCAGCCAAGATTCACAGGGCATGGTTTTGTTTTTCCTAAGCCAACAAACATCCTCCTTGAGTGTCAGTTCATTACTACGGAGTGTAACACTGTTTTGGTACTGTAAGCCGACCAGTTATTACCAGAGTCAACTTGTCAGCCTGATGGAAACAAATGTCAACAGCAAGACTATATGTTGATGCTCGGATTGACTGTTGCGTAAAATATAAAGGAAACAATCACCAATAACAACAGAATTGTATACATTCTCTGTACATGTTCTCAAAAAAAGGAATAAAATATTCCGACTTTACAACTGCAGTGGAGAGTAAAGCAAGTTTGTGACACACCCATGAGCAGATACCTCTGTGCAGTTTTGTGTCCTTCCCTGCTGTTTAACTCTGCCCTGCCCTTCCAGCTATTCATTGAGTTTCATGACAGCATTAAGCTGGTTCGAATGCCATAAAAGACAATGGCTGTGAGCCAATGGCCTCGCCTGCACTGCCACAGCTGAGGCAGCCATTTTAATAGGTATTGACGCCAGGTTTTAACCGCGTTCTCCCACCACGCTTAAAAGCCCATGTTCCACTGATTAGCTAATTAAAACCTAGAGCGAGGGCTATCGATCCAGGGGAAGGGCAGTCAGGAGGCATCTGTCCCTCAGCTTGAGATGGCCCTGGTACTCTCACCCCTAGTCCACACATACACACACACACACCAACACACACAGCTCTTCAGTTAGGGCCTAAAAGCATTACCAAGGCCTTTTACACTTCACTGGATCTATATATTGGCTTTGAGTAGAAGTTATCGCTTCTATTTTGAGAACGTTTGCCTGTGATTACCAGTTGAGGATGTGATATTTTTGTGCCTGCAGAGTGTGTGTGTATGTGTGTGTGATAAGGAGGGCCACGGCTCTAGCCTGTGTTCGATCAGTCCCCTGCCGGGCTCTCGGTAATGGTGGGTATTTATATGCAGAGCCATCAGACACCTGATGGAGGTAGATTACAGGCTTCTGGCTGGACAGGTAGTGATAGAGGTGTCAGCCCTCACTTTTACAGAATCAAGACTCTTCCCTTTTTCTGCCCCTTCACATTACAACTAATACCATGATATCACCCGATTGGTTTGAGACAAGCTGATCTTTCTGATAAAGGATAACAACAGATAAACACAGTGTGCTGTGTTAAAGTGTAGTGTTAAATGGGGGGCGGGTGGCTTGGTATTGGGTCACTGTAGCAACACAAAAGAGATGACGATAAGTGAATCAGTGGTGAAATAAGATATTTGTATTTTTTATTTATTTCTTTTCTTACTTTTGTTCTGTTTTGCGTGAGGATAAAGAAATTCTCTATAAAATCATAACTGAACTGTTTTAAAGTCAGTCAGCCCTTGTATATCTTTATTATATATCTGTGAATGAACTCAATCATACAAGTATTTATAGCTAATGTAAACCTTCCCATTAAAAGGTAGCATTTAGAAAAGTAGTAGAGTAGTGATGCCCTCCAACTTGATCTCTCTCGTAATGGCCGTGGTCCACCAGGCGGCCTGGGTCAGGCAGCATGTGCAACCAGTGCAAACTGAATAAAACACAACAGATTAACATCCACCACTGACAGCAGTCAATGCCAGCGAGTTGACTAACAAGGTGCATTTCAGCTATATCGTTGTCTGTCTTTGAAAAATATCAGTCGGAAAGTTATTAAGGAGACTAAAAAACAAATACACAAACATAAATGAATAGTTATCAGAGTGGAGAAAATCGTTGTGTTCCAGCTCACGCCTGCATAACAGCATAAGGTTAGTCGAGGTTGATGGACAATGAATATTTAATTGCCACAGTTATGCAACTCATATAAACACACACACACATACACACCTGTGTTGAAAGTAGGCCGATTTAGTTCCATAATCATACTGTTTCATAATGAGACTTATCTAACTGCTGATCCGATCTTGGATAGATATAACAGGGTTGCATGTGTGTGTATGTACATGCACATTCAAGCGTTTCCCCTTACATTGCATTGAATATTTATACTGATGACAACAGTTGAGCTGAACAAAATGAGTGTGTGTGTTTGTTGGTGTGTGTGTGTCTGAGAGAGAGAAAGACAGAGAGAAAGACAGAGAGAGAGAGAGAGAGAGAGAACAGTATATATGGATGTGTTGATGCATCCATGCTTCTATCCAAACAATGAACAGTATATATTCATGTAAAGATACGGTGCGTTTGATGGCGTGGAGCTCGCAGCGCCTTGCAGACTCACATTTCCTCCTCTGTATTCATTAGCCTCCTGCTCTTCCCTCCTGGGATGGAGGATTAGCCCGAGAAGGGAAATGAATGCTTTCTGGGTAGACGGCGTTCTCTCTGCCTGCAGCAGGAGGTCCATTGTCTGGTTTGATATCCGCGCAGGACAAGGGACATCTGATCTGGCAGCCCTGACACACATGACACAGCCGTTAGCACAGGGGGCCCTGAGAGGAAGCAGAAACATGTTGACAGGAAGTGCTGCCGTCTCCATCTAGGGACTACTCTTTGGTCACAGGAGTAAAATACGCTTGTGATTGACTCGTTAAACAAGTATTCGTCAGGAATCAAGGCTTTATTGGCTTCCTGTTGACAAGTTGGAACACGTCAACAGGATGTTGATTTATGCTTGTGGTGTGAGTCGTTAATACGTGTTGGGAATTGATTTTAGTTTGTAACAGGAGGAGAGTCAGCAGTTCAGTTTTCATTGACTTGTAGGTTAGAGAGTAAACAATGGGAAACAGAGTTTTATTTATAGAAAACACTGGAAGTGGATTGATCAGCATTAAAAAGCATGTGTGTGAGACAAGCCAGCTGTATGGTGAACCACTCTCAGGCGGGAGGGGGAGTCGAAATTTTGATGCAATCAATGGCAGCATAAATGCAAAGAGGGTTTTATAATGCATTAGCAGCTTCTTGTATTATTCTGCTTCATTACTGAATAATGCCACATCAGGAAATAGATTTTTTTTTTCCAATCTTTTCAAAGAATTCTCCAGGACAAATTACTCTCTGAAATTGTGGCATTAAGAGGATAGAGCCCGTTTTTCACCATGCTGCCCCCTTCCACTCTCTACTCCGTCCACAAAATCCATCAAGAGAATTTAAGTAGCTGTTAATTACTTCCCTGTCCCTATTGAAAAGAGGAAGTGAGTGGGAGAGAAATCAAGAGAGAGAGAGAGAGAGAGACACTTTCAAAGAGCTAAAGCTTCGCTGTGGTGCAAATCCTCTCCGCCCAACAAAACCAAATCAATCTATACCCCTCAGCCATCCCCAAACCGCTCCACGCTCACACGTACACACACATGGGAAGATGATCCTGTAAATCTTTGCTCTCCAGGGGCTGTTTGAGTGCTACTCCAGGGGTTTTTCTTTTTTTTTTTGAGGGGGGGGGGGACCACAGGGGTTCAGGGATTGAAAGAAGAGTGTAAATATCCCCAAATTGCAGCTAAAATGTAACATTAGGATTGGTAAGCCCCACTCTGGCCCATAATCTTCCACAGCACTAAACCATTGCACTAAATGACCTCTATTACAGAGCCAGGACCCATTAAGTCAATACAGGAGAGATTACCTGTGAAATAGAAGCAACTAGCTGCCTGCTCTGACAGACATGGCCCCCAAAAAAGCCTGGGGCAAAATTAGATTTGGGGCCGGGTGTTTGCATGTGCCTGCGGGCTAGATTAGAGGATGTAGTATCGACCTCCGCTTGCTTGTTAGGAAGGAATGTGTGTACGCCGACACAAGAGTTGATTACACTGCAAATGGCAGGGATCAAATCCAGGGCAGTGTTGTGTGATTTGAGGCCAGGTGAGATCCTGCAAGTGGAACCAGAACTGTGGGAGTGGTTAGGTGGATGGTGACGTCTTGTGCTCTGAATGTCACATGTTGGAGTCCAGCAGAAGTCAGTGTTTCCATCAGCGGTTATGTGATACAAAAGGTCAAAAGATTATTTTTTGCAGGAGTGGTATTTTGAACTCAGAGGCTGTCATCAGGTGATGTATGTAGTAAAATTAATGGTGGTTTGAAGTATCGACCTTGTGAAAATAGGAGGTACGTCCAGGCTATCTGCAATCTCTGACTTTCTAATAACTTAATGTAATGACAATTGCTGATAACCAAAATAGTTACCTGCTGGAATACTTCAGTGTATGTTTAAATGTACACTGTTATTGCAGACTGATAAACCAAAGATAGTTTGTACAGTAATTTAAGGTGCATTTCTGAGTAATGCTCTGCCTCTCTTTGGGTAATGTGGCTTGTGCTGAGGATATATTCTTGTTGTTTACTGTTGTACTATGGTTTTGTCTTGTGTTTGTACTCCTTACCACGATGTGTGGTGGAGAATAAATACAAATCTAAAATCTGAAAACTAAAAATCTGCTACATGCCACAGATGGAAAAACACTGTGCAAAAGTAAATGATCATTCACGGCAAGTGTTGGCCGGAGCTGTCAGCCTGTTGGGTGTAATTTATTGCATTAACTCAAGGGTAATGAGCTCCATTTTGTCTGTACTAAGTCAGTCGTCGATGTCAAGGTTAGGTACATTCAGCTTACTTATTAGATGAACTGAAGGTGTAGGTGGCTGGAATAGAGAAGGAAAGATCATTAACAATATTATGAACCGTCCTAAAAGAAAGCTGAGCATCTGATATTTATACTAATGTATCCCCCTTTTGCATCGTGTATCGAGTATTTAAATCATAATTAATGTTGTATAGTATAATAATGTGTAATAATAATATGTTTTAAGTTGTCAGCTCACAAAATAAATAAAACACATCACTATTCTGTTGGTTTTGAGATGTTGGTGGTGAATAGATTGTTTTGTGGTGCTCACAGCATTGAAAAACACAAATTTTAGATAATTTAACAGTACTCATTTTAACAGTTGTCATTGAACCACTTTTTTAATGAGGACATGATCCATATGAATATTGCTGACAGCATGATTTTGTAGCAAGGACACATTCCTAAAACGTGGACAAATTCAACAAAAACTACAGTATGCAGTATATGTATGGTAAGATGGAAATGTCTTTACATGGTTTTAATGAGCAAACCCTTTAAAAACACATCGGTTATTTTCGTACCAGTGAAGAACATGAGTGGACATCCTCACCTGCTCACTAAAAACCTCCCAACATCCTAAACATCCCAAAAATGTCTTACTCCATGAATTTTTTCCTTGAATCTCTCCCTCAGTCTGTGTGCCAAAGAGCCCAAAGTAATTTGAGCACATTACTCCATATATTAGCTTTCATGTAGGAAAATTCTGTGAGATGCTGTCAGAGCAGAGCAAGGTGATTTCAATGCTGTGGTCACGCAGGGTAACGCTGTTCTTTGTGCTGATGCATGCTTACATTCATACATGCATATATGCGTGAGGGCCAAAAGTGAGGAGTGTGTGTGTGTGTGTGTGTGTGCGTGTGCGTGTGTGTGTGCGTGTGTGTGTGTGTGTGTGTGTGCGTGTGTGTTTAGGCAGGGGGGGGTGTTGTTGCCGTAGCAGACATCCCGCAGGGAGCGGATAGTGGTGGAGATGGAGGGAGGACATTTTTAAGCACTTCAAAGTGGCCTCATTCCACACAGCTGAGCTCAGAGGTGTGTGCACGTCTTTGTGCGTGTGTGTCGAGTGTGTGTCTTCTTCCTCTGTAAATGTGTGTTGTCTGCCAGTATATGTCTGCGTCTATATGTAAATACGTTTCCATAAGACTGTACTTTTATTTTTCAGTGTGTGTCTATATGTTTTTCATGTGTAAGCCTGTGTGTGTGTGTGTGTGTGTGTGTGTGTGTGTGTGTGTGTGTGTGTGTGTGTGTGGTGTGTGTGTGTGTGTGTGTTAGGTGGAGATGGACTGCCGTACCTGGCTTTGTTTATGCCCTCTTCCAATCTGGGCCCTCGTGGGAATGAACTACAAAGACCATTTTGTGTGTGTGCGTGCATGTGTTTGTGGGTCTGTGTTGGAAGCTGTTTTAAGTGTGTATATAAAAAGCGATGTCTCACGCACAGAGTGAGGGAAAGTGAAAAGATAGAGAGTGTCACAGTGAGTGATGAGTTTCTGGTTTCACCCTCGGACACACTGAAAGTGAAGTACACTTTCTATTGCTTTGTCTCCTCTTTCCCCGCAGGAGAAAATGGAAATAGCCAACATCGAACCGACGCAGTCAATACCACTCTCCAGAAAAGGGCTGAGAGGGACGCTCTCCGCCGCAGAGCAGGAATGATGGAGGGAGGAGTGGGCGATAGCCGGAGTATGTCAGGTTTCATCTACCCTGTGTGACACGCAGTGCTCTGACAGGTCTGCTGCACTCAATCTAGTCTCAAAACTATCCCTCTCATACTCACACACACACACACACACACACACGTACACACACACACACACACACGCACACACACACACCACACTTTTTTTCTCCCCATGTTGTCCTCTCTCTTTCATGCGTTCACCCTTCTGTCTTTTCCTCTCTTTCCAGTTCTCACACTCTGTCTTCATCAGTCTCTCACCCCCTCTGGGCTGCCATTTTGCAGCATATGGCGCTCCCACACAACTACACACACACGCACTGCCATATGCGTTTACTCATACACTCTCTCATGCACCATCTTTACTCTCTTCCTGTTTATTTGCTCTTCTTCCTTCTCTGTGTGTCTTTATTAAAAAAGCACCTAGCCAAGTCATTTGCATTTAAATGAGCTAATTATAAAAAAAAAAGTAACAAGGTGGAGAAGAGGGGATGTGATTGGAAGGATGATTCTTAATCTGTCAGAAATTTTCATCTGATGTTTCCTCGACCGCTTGATTGGCTGGAATAACTGTCAGCCAGTTATTCATAAACTGTCAGTCACTGAGGAATGTCACGTCTCGCAGGATTTGATTTGTCAGCCTCTTTTTCTGTCTGCTTTTGTCTCAAACAAGGAGACCGTTGGCCTACCGACTCCGGTATGGTTTGGTTATCCGACTTTCAGGTGTTCCATTGTGTGTGTCAGGCCGAAAACATCCATAAAGTAACTTGTAACATCTTGCACAGTGGGGTTCCCTGATAGTTTTCTCACCAAGGAGTTTACTTGCACATTTCCAAAATGTGAAACACATGTCACAGATATCACACAGACCGTTAAACGTTTGGCCTGCACACGACCTGTGCGTACATGATTAAGGCCTCAGCCATTACTGATTTAATGAGGGTTCAAAGTGTAGGCAGAGGATAATTGTGGTCTTATTCTCAACAGAATAGGATTATTAATGTGTAAATCCAGAAAAAGGAGAATTAACATGGTGAGACCTTGAGAGATGACGCCTGGAACTCAGCAGTTATACATAAAGAGTTTAATGAGGGGCAACTACTTGGCTGTTTCGACAAACCGTATATGCAAAGAGAAGAAATGAAATGTGTCTTTAAACGACAGGGCGCAGAGCAATTCAAGTCCATTTTTATTTGTCGAGGCCAAAATTCCAAACCTAAAATTTACCTCAAAAGGCTTCACAATCTGTACAGCATACAACAGCGTCTATACAAAGATCCTCCGTTCTAAGACAGCTATTCACACCTGTAGTAGGCTTCACAATGGCTCATCATTATTTTAATGTCTCCATCTTCATTTCTGGAGTATTAAAAAAAGTCTCTCAGATAAGGAAATTTAACAAAATACAGTTTTCTGCAGAGAAAGTGACACTGAACACAATTTGAAGTATAAGGACTAAATGAGGATATTAATTAATCTCATCTTCTGTAAAAACCCTGTTGTTTTCATGAGATACTGTATATTTAAGCATGTAAATATACTCCTCTTTGACAGATGAATACATTCCTTTTATACAAACATTTATTCTGGTTTTAAAGCTGATTCATATGCTTTAGTTGTCATCCCTCCACAAATCAGCTAATTTGTCTGTTTTGTCACCGGATGTTAACTCCAAGTTGGATTAATATGATATTGGCTAACTAAAATGCTAAATCGCAGTAAGGTAGCAAAAGATAGTTTATGTTTCGCAATTGTTTATTGTTATACAAAGTATATTTTTTTGTTGAATCATTTATGTTAGCAGATTTCGTTCCTTTAACATCAAACAGAAACTGTAGTGTACATAGTGCAGAGTAAATGTCACCTGTGTCTCTCCCACACAGACACATACAGTACATACATAATCATTAGCCCTCCCTCTCTCTCTCTCTCTCTCTCTCTCTCTCTCTCTCTCTCTCTCTCTCTCTCTCTCTCTCTAATCAGTGGAAGCTCTGCCTCGCTCTTTCCTTCTGTAATTACATCCCACATAGCGCATCAAGCAGCAGATTGAATCCTCATCGCTGCGCTAAACGAATTTCAAGAGGAGAGAGGGATCCCACCCTCTTTGATAAATTCTGTCTGTCTGTCTGTCTGTCTGTCTGTCTTTCTGTGTGTGTGTGTGTGTGTGTGTGTGTGTGTGAGAGAGAGAGAGAGAGAGAGTGTGAATGGGGTTCTTCTATGACAACTTGATCTAACAAACACACACACACACTGACACATACACTCACGCCTGACACCGAATGTACACTGACAAAGTGTTTGATCGCAGCACTGTTGCTCGTGTGTTTTCACTGCCTTTGGCAAAAGTCCAGTTTCAGTGTTTTGTTGTGTCCTGAATGGATGTGAGCAGCACTTTAATTAGCCGCAATTGTTGGAGGTATTTGTGGCTCATGAAACATGCTGACTAACGAGATGTTAATAAGCTCTACACAGGCACTGGCACTGCCAGTGGAAGAGAATAGTCACCATTCATAATCAATAGTGCTGTGTCCTCGCTTCCATGTATATGTATTGATCTGTCTGCTCCCCTAAATGAACATGTGTGTCTCTTTGTTTTGTTTTGTTTTTCTCTTCAGGCTCTGCTCTGCACTGCTCCTCTTCTTGGTTCTCCTCCTCTGTGTGTTGGTGTGTTTGTTTCTGGGTGTTTGATTGTGGCTATTGAGATGGCTACCAGCGGTGTGTGTGGGCGTGTGTTTATTTGCATTTACATGCAAACTTGTGGACACACATTATGCTGTCTTTCTTAGTGTTTGTGCCAAAAGATCACATATTTTTCTGTGTGTGTGTGTGTGTGTGTATGTGTGTGTGTTGTATGAACATATACAATTCATCTGTGCATTTAGCACAATGATCAGTGCAACCTTTTTGTTGTGCTCTGTGTGTGTGTGTGTGTGTGTGTGTGTGTGTGTGTGTGTGTGTGTGTGTGTGTGTGTGTGTGTGTGTGTGTGTGTGTGTGTGTGTGTGTGTGTGTGAGGTGGGGGTCTCAGGCGCTCCTGCGGTGAGATTGCATTGACCGCTGTGTTATTGCTCTTTAATTATCAATTACTGCAGCCCCCCATCCCGGGCAGAGTGGGGGGGTGGAGGCGTATGCGGAGGTGATAATGAATACAGAGCTGCCATTAGGACAGTAACTGGGCTCTCCGTCTGGGGCTGGGGAGCCAGCACGGAGGAGGAGGGGAGCTGGCTGGTGTGCTAATGAAACAGGCTGCAGCTCAAGACAAAAGAAAAGCCACCATCCCTCCCTCTCCCTCTCTCTCTTCCTTTCTCCTCATCCCATCTTGATCCCCTCATCATCTTTTTTATCTCGCTCATGTATTTTCTTGCTCACTTTGCAGCCCACGCCTCAAACGCACACGTCCGCTACAACCAACGTACACACTAACACACACACACACACACACACACACACACACTAACACACTTTCAAACACACTCACAAGGGACAGTGGTCTCACAGACAAACAGTGTCTGTATTTACTGAGTGGGTCATCTTTGAAGCTGTCAGCTAATCCGTTTGAAAGTGTGCCCGGTCTTTCAGAGCATATCATTACGCTGAATATTTCACATTGTTTTTTTGTTGTCGTTGTTGTTGTTGTGCCGTTCCTTTTATGGCTATATTTTCCCTGCTGTCTGTTATTGTAAGGGAAATGGAAGAAATGTTCAAATCTACACTTTCAATCTCTAAATCTGAAACAAATAGAAACCCCAATGGATATTTTCAGGGTTATGCTGTTGAAATTCATCCATTCATCTGACTTTAATGTGTTAGCAGGCATCCATATTGTCTCTGTGTGCTCACAGTGATTGTGCAGATAGGTAGGTAGGCATCCTGTTGATTTGTTTTGAGGGCTTCTGTCAATAATACTATGAGTCAGTCAGCCCATCGGCCCTTATAGTGCTCCAGCTTTGAATGTCATATATAGATGAGAGTGACAGTGCTAAAGTTACCTGAAGGATTAGCAGTGGTGTTTTAGAGCCTTATTTAAAGCAGCATACATCTAAAAAAATAAAAATAAAAAAATAAAAATTCAGCTGCATTTTGTGCAAATAAATAGCTTTTGCTCTTAGAAATAAAAGTGTTTGGATTATCCTACACTAATGCGCAGACTCTCGGGACATGCAGTCAATAAATCACTGTGCCTGCCTACTGTGCCTATAAAGAGATGCCACATGACATTATATCAGCAGCGCTCACATGTAAATAGCCTGTTTTATTTGGCTGACATGTAAATGCCATCAGAGCAGCAGTGTAAAGCACAACGGGACAGATAGTGAGGAGCTTCCCTTTGTCCTTTCACTGCGTGACAGATGATAGCTGCTCCTAAAATGCAGCTGGCAATCACATCCTATTTTTTCCCTTTTAGAAAATGAGACACATTAAATGTCTCCTGGAGGGGAAATGTGAAAAATAAACAGAAATAAGCGTGGCCTCTGCACCAGCATAAAAGTAAATTACTGAATTAAAGCCATAACAGCCACAGGGCAATATGATGGCACATTTTTATTTAGAGGCATATTATCAGGTCGACACCATCCAAGAAGTAACAAGCAGACATGAAGAAGCGCTGCTAAATGTTTGTTTACAGCCGCAGGGCAAATTGAAACGTGGTGTAGAAAACGTGACCAAGAGGCAGCCACACTCTGCTTTGTCACATGTCACAAGTGCAGTCAACCTGACTTGACGCTGTGCCAGGCCAAAACAAGCCGCTCCACCTGTTGTAAATCTGCTTCGGTGCATTGATACAGTGGAATATAAAGGGGTGGGTAAACCCTGACCTCCAGTCTGGAAGCCTTGTCAGACTAAATCACTGCCTGAAGAGGGAAAAGTGAGTTACATTTCGATGAGTGCTTATATAAAACCAAGTCCTTGGGACCTGGAATAAAGCAGTGTTTTTTTTCAATAGCCTGTATTCACAGTTGAAGTCTCACTAGGGTTCAGCTCCCACATTATGAAGCACTAAATGACAAAGACATTCCCCAACCTCAGTCTGAGAATAATTGAGCTCTGTGGGTAAAGTGGGTTAAGGTGATTTTACCCTTCAATATGTATTAACTGAATTAATTTCCAGCATCTTTGTCTGTTTAATATTCAGAATAATAGTAGTTCCTAAACGAGTCAGGTACTTGAAGCTTTTGCCCATTCATTTTTTCCACAACCTCATGCTTCATTTTGTGGACAAAACACAGGGTTCCTGTCCATGACTTTACATCTATTCAGACTTTTCTAACTGGACAATTCCAGAAGGAATTAATGCACCTCCAGCTTATATAGCTCAGGTTTTTTTTTTTAAATTAAAATTGTAGCTTGAACTCCTACCAAGACTACAAAGGAATAGATAGAACGCTTATGAAATTACCTTAACCATGTGTTGTTTGACTCAAAGAGACCCAAAGACTCAAATCTACTCCACCACCAAAGGACTGGCAACTCCCAGTGCCCACAGCAGATGTGAGAAAAATCCTTCAGAGTCTGAATGTGAGTAAAGCAGCTGGGCCTGATAACATCCATGGCTGTCTACTTAGAACATGTGCCTGCCGGGTAGTCGATGTTATTACTGACATCTTGAACATGTCACAGTAACGGGAGACTTACCCCACATGCTTTAACAGCCACTATTGTCCTTGTACTTAAAAAGTCTGCAGTGTCTATTCTTTACGACTACCACTCTGCGGCACTCACCCCCATTCTGATTAAGTGCTTTGAGAAACTGGTTCTCTGCCACATAAAGAGCAACATCCCAGCCGGCCTGGACTCTCACCAATTTAGATTCAGAGCCAACAAATCCACAGGGGATGCCATATCCACTGCCCTCCACTCAGTTTTCACCCACTTTGGAAATAACAACACCTTTATCAGAATGCTGTTTGTTGATTTCTGTTCAGCATTTATTACAATCCCACCCATAAAAATTGTTAAACTTAACTCTCTAGGCTTGAGTACCACACTCTATTGGACTTAGTTTGGATTGGCATTCATCCCTTTACTTAAATGCTCAGTGTGCTGTGTGTTCAGCCCTTTTTATTCTTGCTGTACACCCATGACTGTAGTCCCTGACATGGATATTAGCTCGCTTTCCAAAAAAACCTCCAATTATGGGAAAACTGAACTCTAAGAATGATGTGTAGGATAAAAGGAAATTGGTTAGGTGTTACGATGTTGGCACATTGACACATCTAATTATCAACAGTGACATGTTTTATTACCTGTGAACCGTCAGTATCCTGGAAACTTTTATATGTGGGTTTTCTCACAAGGAGTATTCTCAACACATTGATTGAATTCATCCATTCAAAGAGCAGTATTTTTCCTATTCAGGATCACAGTTGTATGTCTGTAGTAAAAGTGGAGTGGATTGTCTTGGAACATTCAGGTACATTCTGACTTATGTTATGCAGAAAAAGTCTGGATAAAGGGCACTTTCTTTCAGAGAACTGACATCATTTTCAAATTTCAAAGGACAAAGAAGTAACATTATTATAGGAAAAATGGGACAATAATACAGCCCCTCATGCCATTTTTGGCCTCCTAATTTAGCTCACAAAAATAGCAAGTCTTCAGGCTATAGAAGTCCACTGGGCTTTCAGTCTGTGTGTTCTCTGAGAGCAGCAAGAGAGGATGCAGCCATGTTAAAGGTCATGGGCTCTTCTCACAAAGGAAACATTTCAAACCCCTTTAAACAAAGACTAGATCAGAATTTATTTAGAAGGGATCGTATATACCAGTCACATTGGTAATTCATTTAAAAAAAGATAAACGTAGGTGTGTGAGGTGTGCTGTATCAGCGGGGAGCACCTGAGCTGCTTTGGGAATGATTTCCTCCTCAGTGGACCTTCCTGTTCCTCCTCTGAGACCCCCAGCCTAAAAAAAAAAAAACATAACCACACTTAGACTCCAGTGGGAGATTAAATTACAGGGTAGGAGTAGTGGTGGGGTGGGCGGTAGTCTGACCGCACAGAGGATGTTTGAGCTCATGTCCCATCACCATCTAGACCCACTGCCAGGGTCCAGACATACAGACATGCAGATAGGATGTCCAGTGGGAGAGGGGAGAGGACAGCAGTGCGTACAGAAAGCCAGCGTTCTGCCAGCCACAGCCAGCTGTGCAGGGAGAGGAAGACGAGTCCCGCCTTCTCTGTCCCCATCTGTCAGTCTGTGTGCATCTCCATCTCTGCTCCGCTGTGTGCACCTCTGTCTCTTTTCTATGCTGATTGATTAGCTGTTTATGTGTTTTTCTCCAAAAGCCCCCCCCCCCACTCACACATTGCTGTACCATCTTCTTCTTTACCCTCTAACATACCTCCCTCTTTCTGTCTATCCACCCCTCCTCTCCTTCCTCTCCTCCTCCTCCTTCCCTCTCTCACGGGCAGACAAAAACACCACCACCCCCACCTCCTCCTCCAGCCCCACTCCCTCCCCTCCTTATCCGAGGAAAATAGACTGGATGCTCATGCTTGCCAAAGTGCCTGCGGAAAGCCTGGCCAGGGCTTTCACAGAGCTCTACGAGCAGTAATAGGCGGGCAGAGGAGGAAAAAACACAGCACAATTTGGTCCATGTGTCTTGTTTCAGGAAATTGCATTTTAAAGGGCAGCAGGTCTTTTTTTCACCCAAGTGAAGGGTGAGAAACCTTCACCTTCACTTGACTGTTTTGGAACATCCCAT
This sequence comes from Diplodus puntazzo, assembly GCA_963678695.2. Classification (NCBI taxonomy): domain Eukaryota; kingdom Metazoa; phylum Chordata; class Actinopteri; order Spariformes; family Sparidae; genus Diplodus; species Diplodus puntazzo. The sequence goes on from OZ023156.1 coordinate 30,715,325, forward strand.
GTTTCTGTTTATGTGTGTTATTATAGTACATCCTAGTTTCTTTTTAAAGCTTGAAGAGTGAGTTTCAGACATTTGAGAAGATAACATCGCCAGACATTTCTAATACAGAAGTACAATTCAGTATCTGCTCATCTCTCCCCTGAAGTCATTTTGTAAAACAGATTTATTTCATTTTACGGAGCCTTTTTGGGGTTTTTTTTCACATTATTGCCGCGGTCTTGTTTTTGGCCGTTACTCTTCCGTTCTTGTTTTTGTCCACTAACACCCGTGAGGCACAAAGAAAGGAAAGAAAAAGATGAGGAAAAACAGATTAACATGCAGCTAATTGTTACGGAAATGCCATCTCCCTCACGCCATTGTCTCGCTCCTGCACCCGTTTGGATGGCACATAAAGACATAATTCCCCTAATGTGAGGTATTTGTAACGCAGCCTTTGTTGGCAGCAGGTCGGCTGGCATATCGCTCCACTCTGAGGAGCCCCTGCCAGCCTCGCCAGCCTCACGCGATCCATCACCAGCATCTTTGCCAGACTGGCCTCAGCACACATGATCCTGCACCAAGGCACAGGCCCGATCCTCTGGAACAACATCAGGGGTGTGGAGTGTGTGTGTGTGTAGCCTGTTCGTTAGTCATCTCATTGTCACTGTAAACAGCACTCTTTTTGTCCTCCCACAAGCCACAGTGGTGTGTGTTTTTGCTGGCCAGTAAGTGCTCATTACTGTTGCAACTTAAACCGCTGATTGGAGATCACAGCTACATTTTTGTTCGCTCACGTGTTCGTCAGTCTTCAGAATGTTTAGCAGCCTGGAAGTAACGTTTTCAGATCTTCTTTAGCCGGTCACAGCCAAAGTTTGAATTTAAGTTAATTTTGTGCAGTTTTGCAAATACTTCAAACAAACCTTTATCAGCACCAGCATGTTTGTACAAGTTGTGTTTAGCTGTCATATACAGTCGGTATTAAAAAAGCTTAATCAGTGAATTGATAGCGAAGAAAGCATCAATCATTCTTTTAAAACGCTACAAAATAGCATATTGGGTCAGATCACACTATAAATAAGACTCAGATTTTAACTGCCTCTGTCCTCTGAATGGCTCATTTAAACCAGCGCTGAGCTCACTGGCATTGTTCACATTTTTTGGCACGGTCCGTCCGCCACTCGGTCCGCAGAGCTCAGGAAGAGACGGGGTTAAGCCTGATGCACTTCTTTTTTACCCAGCCTTTCTGAAAGCAGCCAAACAATTCTGAGGCTGTTGTTGGCTCTTTGTCTCTGTCAGATCAGCTTTTGAAATCCACGAAGAAATCCCATTGTCTCTAGACTTAGATCTGCTACAGACAGCAAGTTTTATGTGAGGTCAAATTAGCCTCTTTAACCATCTCATCTCCTTTTCATGGAAGGTCTTAATTTTGTCCAGCAACGTTTTAAGAATGTTTCAGTTGAAGAAAGAGCTTTTAGTGAATGTAACAGACAGGTTTTCTTTGGCCTTTCAGGAAGGTGTTTTCCTCGGCCTGTTAAACTCATTCAAAGCCCCTGATAATTGTTTAAAATCGCACTGTCATCAATCTAAAAATGATGGCAGTGATTTAACTTTCTTTTTTTTTTTTTTTTTTTTTTTTTTTTTTTAGCTGAAAGCAGGAAAATGAAAATGAAATTCTTTTGAAACCCAAAGGAAAAGAGATTTCATTTCATTCAACCGAAAGACAAACGATCAGCTTCTGTAGCCAGAGATGTCTCGTCTCAGCCTTCAATTCTGCCTCCTCCCCAAAGGAAATTAACCAACGGATTCCTCCTGACAGACAGCTGTTCCTCCCACAGTGGGTCTTCTTCATAACCTGCACCTCCCCACGACACACCCGCACACACACACACACACACACACACACTATTCTGAGTTACTGCCTCCCAGGAGAATAAATCTGCAATCAACTGGGCCTATAAATAGCTGTGGCACACTTCACTGCTGCTGAGGCCCCCCTGTCCTTCCCAAAGAGCTGCTAACACACACACACACACACACACAACCACACACACTCTGAGGCTCTCCACTATAATCCAAAAGCAGGGCACCCGGCCTTTCTTTGCTGCTCTTTGCATTTTCTCCTGCTGTCGTTATGTGCTAATATTTCTGCGAGCAAACACATTAACAGAGGCTAATTAAAGTAATTTGTCCCTCACATATCTGCACATTAGTTCTAATAGCTCTCAGGCAATTAAAAGCCTGAACCACCAGCCATATTAGCCATTCCATCTGAATCACTGCGCTTAAATCCTCGGAGAGAGCCGCTAACGCTACGCTAGGCTAACGCTAGTTATTGGTAGCCGGGGCTAATCACCTCATTAGTCAGCAGGCTTAATGAGATGTGTTATTTAAGTAGATACTGTATCAGACAGGGGGGGGGTCCTGTTCTTCCAGAGCCAACACACAACACAGAGAGGGAGAGTTGTATCATTAATCTCACAATAGCGCACACACTTAATGGTTCGACAGAAAATGACTACAAAAATAGATTTTATAATGAACGCTTTCAATAACTGTACATCGCAGTGAGAGAGAAATTTATGGTCATGTTAAAGCAACATAAAGTTCCTCGACAAGACAGAAGTGAAGCAGTAAAACCCTCATTTATGAGAGAAAATTAGAAACAATAGATGTTTGCAACAGATAGACATACAGCTGGATTATAGAAAATGTTTAATTTCCTATTTCAATAGTTTTGTTGATTTGACGGCATTAATCAAAAACAAGAAAACCTTTAATGATTTCTAGTTGTCTCTCCACACTCCTGAAAGGGTTAAGTCTGGTGCTGGTTTAGGAAAATGGGCGAAAAGGGAACAAATCTGAGATCTGAGTTGCAGGTTTGCTTCGATTCAGTCCATTATAATTCGTCCACTTTCAGACCTGGCTGCGTCTCGTCCCAACAAGGCAACGCAGGAAGGAATTTCAACCATTGGGGCAAATCTCTGGGTTTTCATAAAGAAGCTGAGCCGCCGTGACTTCAGCAATCGTGCGCCTTTCTCTTTGTTGACATCCCCTTTAAAGAGATGAGGGAGACCTAGATCCAATTTGTGTCTCCACCTACCACTGCATTCAAGTTTCACATTTAAGCTTTGGATTCTTCTGATAAAGAAATACCTGGCAATCGCCAATGTTAGACTGAACTCATCTCGAACAGAGTGCTCTGGATCTCACATAGTACAATAACATTTGACTCACAGAAATAAGCATCCATTTTTCTGAGAAATCGTCACCAAAATAAAAGCTTTTTACTCACCTTCCCAACTTGTGACAACTGTAACAAACAAATATTTACCCGTTTGCTCTACAAAATAAAGAGTTTCAGAATTTTTATATTTTTCTGTATGGATGATACATAATGTTTTGGAATTGCACAGAAGAGGGAATATTTTTTTCATCGGGACTGTAACACATCTCTTTTAGTTAGTAGAATATTGATTTGCGTGCAAAAATGTCAACCTAAATAAACTAAATGTTTGTTTTTCAAAAGTGGTCAAAGTTTACTCAGTGAGGTTCGGAAAGCAAATGAGAGGAAAAACCGAGAATGATGTTGGTAATTGTCTCACCATCAGTGAAACTGAGGAAAAACAAACTGGACGCAGCGTTAAAAGGTCAGACTGACTTATTGATGAACCTTGTCAATTACTGCACTCTGCAGAGCTTCAAATGAGGGCTTTTTAATTGATCAGTGAGGATGCAACATGGCAGAGATGATTGTTTCGTGTCTGCAGGTGCTTTGTGTGAGCAGGCAGATGTGTGTGACATTCAGCGTTGGTGTGTGTGTGTGTGTGTGTGTGTGTGTGTGTGTGTGTGTGTGTGTGTGTGTGTGTGTGTGTGTGTGTGTGTGTGTGTGTGTGTGTGTGTGTCTGCTACCAGACCCCTGACCTTTCCATGTCCTGATAGCATCCCTGGGGAGAGAGGGATGGAGGGATTGAGGGAAGCGAAAGGGGGGAGGCCTTTGTTTTTCTACTGGTGGCCTTAATGTCACCACAGTTAAAGATTTGATGGAGCCCACAAGCTGTTTTTTGGGACCCCAGCTTGAAAACGAACACAGGAACAGGGTTTGCTTTTGGAACCCAAGTGATAAATCTGAATTATGATGCACATTCATGAGATTTGTCCAGTTTATGTTTCATCTTACCAGTCTTAAATCTCAAGCCTTTTGTTCTTTTATGTAAGACTTTTACATGTCCTTTTAGAGGAAGAGAAACATCATGTGCACCTACACCATGAAAGCAATCCAGTGTGTTGATGCCAGATTTAATTGTCTGGGGCAAAGGCGAGTGTACACTGCACGCCTCATACACAATAAGTGCTAGTGTTACCAGGCTGCACAGCGTGTTAATGGAGAAGAAGGAGGGGAGCTCTGAGGTGGTGGAGGGGGGGGGGGGGGGGGGGTGGGGGGGGGGGTGTTCTCTGGTGCTTCCGACCCGCGAATCACATCACCTCCTCCCTTCCTCTGCCCCCTCGTTCCCCCATCAGGCGCCCACCATTTGCTCATCCATCACCATCGGCCTCTCGCTCTCCTCTCCCCTCCATCTTCCATCACTCCACCCAGCCAATTTAGTCCTCACTCATTTTTCTCTCCTCCGCAGAGCGCCGTGCTTTTGTCCTCCGTCCTAACCTCTCTTTCACTTCTTTGCCTTCCCTTCTCTCCCCCATCCGCCGGTGTCTGATCGCAAAAATTTGAGCGGTCTGTTGTCAGAGAGGGCGATGAATGACAGCTCTCTGTGTGTGGTGTTTTTTTTTTTTTTTGTGCATGCAGTCTGTTGCTTGGGTGCTTTGAATACATGTAAAAAGTGTGCACATGTGTTTTGATGCACGTGTGTGTGTGTGTGTGTGTGTGTGTGTCTGTGTGTGTGTGTGTGTGTGTGTGTGTGTGTGTGTGTCTAGATTCTGCTGGTAATTAAAACCAATGAGGACCAAAAAAACAGAAAAACTACACCCAGCCTTCGCCATCTGTCTCCCTGTAAACCTGATACTCTTGAACCACCTCTGTCTCTTTCTTTCTCCCTCTCTCCACACACACACCTATCACACACACTCCAAAATGTGCCATTCGGCCATTTTCCAGGAGTTTCTCTGTAGGCCGTTGCATCCAGAATTAAAGAGTATTAGTTAGAACTGCAGGGTACAGCAGCCTGGCCTCAGCCTATCATGTTGGTACCATACCCACAACAAACACACACAAATATTACCCACCAACCCACACACACACACACACACACACACACTCTACAAACCCATCCACACACACACACACATCCTACCCCCCCCCACCCCCCACCCCCACCCCCCTTGGTCCCCAGGCTCTCTTTGCCACTCATTAACCCTGTCACGTTTACGGTATGAATTAAATGATTCCAGCGATGCATCCCCACGCACCGAGGGAGCCACAGCCAGACCTCGTCCCTCCTCAAGGCTGGAGGGACGGCCCGAGGCGCCACTCTGCACCCTCATTATCACCAGCAGGGTGGTCGCTAGCTGCCACACTGTTGTTTTAGCATGCGCACATCCGAGTGTGTGTGCGCTGTGTATCTACTGTGCGCCTGTCATCTTCTGGATGTTTGATGTTTCAATGTCTGAAGGGAGGCAGCCGCGCCAGACGGGCTCGTTTGTGCTTAGAGCTGCAAAAAGTGACAGCGCTATTCAAGGATATTTGTTTTCCTTCAAGGAAGAGAAAAGCCGCAACATTAGGATGGAATTTTTAGCAGTACACCAAAATGTTATTATATCAAATCGATACAGCGATGGAAATGATCTCAAGTACTGTACTGAAGAACCTTTCTTGAGCATTGTATTTTTAACTATACTTCATGTATTTGATAACTTGAGTTACTAGTTACTTTTTAGATTGCATCAGAGCGAAAGCAGCACATTTTAAGATTTATTTATTTTATCAACAATCAGACTTTTTTTTAAAACGGATTCTGATAATCAGAAAAATATTGAATATTGTGTCTGATTATTGGCCAGGCTGATAAATGGTATATATATACATGTAATTATATGTATAATTTACAGTACATTTACCTGTACCTTTATAATAATATCAAAAGACCTTTCTTCTTTACTTATACTTAAGTAAAACTTTAGGGTTAATTTACCAAACACTGAATGAATGTACAATATGCAATTAATGTGGGCTATATATTTGCAGGTTTAAACACTACTGGGGTTTCCAGGAAGTCTTCTCTGTCACAACTGGATTTCTAGTTAGGAGCAGCTTTAAAGGTGGACAAATAAAACTGGGTACTCAATGTGACGACAACAACAGAGAATGTTACCTTTAAAATCGTATGGTAAACACAACAAAAAAAAAAACACGTTTTATATATATATACATATATATATATATATATATATATTTAAATTTTTTATTTTTTATTTTTTTATTTTTTTTACAGGTCCCCGTACATTCAAAAATACTTTGGCTTCATTTCACTTGAAGAGTGTTTGGAACATGTATCTGCTTTACCTCTGTGCTCAACTTCAATCTCACTTTTATTATTACACACAAGCAGGATTTTGCGACATCACAACCACAGGCCAATCATGATGCAACATCCGACTTACACAAGAGCCTCTAAATCTCCAGCACACTTATATTTAGTTTTTAGTGAAGTAGGAGACATCTTGTGTCAAGCTGTTAAACTTTTTAAATGATAAATACTTTTGTTTTCATAGATTCTGGCTTCTGGAGGAGTAGATGTCATTTTAAGATTTTTTTACGGAATCAGAATCTCCAGCAAACTGTTATTATCCTTTGTAATGACTAGGGCTGCACAATACGGTAAAAAAAGAAGATCATATTGCAGTTATTTTATTGTGATTGCAGTGTGATTCACAATTAGTAGGAATGACATCACAATCTTTATTTTAACTGAAAAAACAATCCATATCATGATGACATTTGTTGGTGGCTTTACCAAACAAACATGTTCTCTTGCATCTGGTGGCAGGTTCTGAAAGGTTAGTTTAGCTGACAAACCTTTACAAGCATCACATCACACAGAACTAAAATACGTAACGCCCCAAAGTGCCACTTTTTTTAAAACTTGCTTTTCTTTTCCAGTCTTTCTTGAGGACCCAGAAAGTTTTGGTTACTAGAGAAATGATAGTGATAGGAACATGATAAAAAAAATCTATCAAATATCTTCTGTTTATCCATATCTACCAAGTGTATTGAAGTGATGTGATAAATGTGCTGCCTTGTCTTGTGTGTGCGTTGTCCTTGTAGTATTTACTCATGCAGCTGTATTTCTGTAGTCATCCTTTGTTATTTTTTTCGTCTCAGCTGTTGGTGTAAAGACGTGGCCGTTATCTTCGCATGTGACGGCCTGTTCCAGAACGGCTTTTATTTGGTTTCTTTTCATTTATGTCGTGCTTCTCTGTGCAGCATGTGCGCTTTTCATCTTGTTTATATGGAAACATATTTCCCCATGGACAAGAATAAAATGGATGAAATATAAAGTTCATTGCAAGTGAAAATGATTAGAAACCAATTCAGTACAATGAGATGATTCAAAATTTTGACTTCAAGTCAACACTGAGGTTTACTCATCTTGCATTTGATTCATCTCAGAAATGTCACTCTTAAGACTTAGTATGTTGTAACTGGAGGAAATGATTTAGGCTTCAGTGTTTTTTGCTTTTTGTGCTGCTCGTCTTGCTTTGCTTCTTGTAATACTTCTTTTAGCCCCAGCCAGGGGACTGCAGGTGAAAATGAACCTGACATTTTACATCACACTAGTTCATGTTACATTGCCCTTAGTAAATAAAAACTGCATATTTTCTGCACATGCAGAGTGAAAACAGTGGTGAAATGTATCTAAGTTCTTAGTCGAGTAAAGTACAGTTTTGGAGGTACCTGTTCTTTGCTTGAGTATTTCCAATTGCAGCTATCTCAAACTGCCACTCCACTACATTTTTTAAGCAAATATTGTACTTTTTACTCAATTATATTTACGTTTAAAAAAAATAGCTAGTAGTTACTTTACAGATTACATGCTGCATCAGAGCCAAAGCAGTGCATTTATTACTTTTTTATTTTATTGGTCATTGGTTAAGAAAAAAACACTGAAACAGTAGCTATATGTATTATAAAGTTTAATGTATACCTTTTAGAGTTGGGTACAATTAATGTCAGATACTTTTACTTTTAGTAAAAGTACTATTCGCATGGGTGACATGGGAAAAAAAATATTGTAACACGATATCTTTACTTTTACCCAAGTATGACTTTTGGGTATTTTATACAGCATGGCAAAACACACTACGATTGTTTTCACTATTGATTAATCTGCTGATTTTCAACATAATTACTCGATCAATCGCAGTCAGCAAATTGTTAAAAATGCTCATCACAATTTCCCAGAGCCCAAAGTGAAATCTTTAGATTGCTTCCTTCGTCCAACCAATGGACCAAAACCAAAAGATTTATACTCATTTACTGTCATACATTTGAAAGGAAAGCAGCTAATCCCCGCATTTAAGAAGCTGGAACTGGGAACATTTTTTACGTTTTTGCTTGAAAAATTACTGAAACAATTATTCCGTAATCAAAATGTGTCTGTAACTAATGTTCATTCGACACCACAAATTGATTATTCAACACATTTTTGCAGCTGTGCTTCATAGCAACAATGTTCCAAAAGTTAATTTAATTAAAATCTTGCTCATTACCACTTATAGAAGTAGTATGTAAAAAGGTCCTCTGTTGATGACCCTCCTTTACATTTTGGACCCATTAAATGATTTTATTACATGCACATTCCTCAGACTAGTGACCATTATTTCACAGAGTACAGACTCAAATAGTTGCTAAAAAAATGAAAGTATCCTTGTTGTCTGGCATATTGTCGGCCTTTTTACAACCAGCTGCAATCGATCCAAATAAAAATACCATTCACCCTCCTCCTCATTCACCCTCCCCAAGCGGGGGTTTGTGTAGGTGTGTGTGTGTGTGTTTGTGTGTGTTTGTGGGTGCATATGTGTAAGTGCATTCAAACGTGACCCTCCGCCTCCTTAGTAAAGCAGCGCCTTGACACGTGTTCGGGTAATGGTGCTAATACGCTCATAAATCGGAATCAGCCCGGCAGTGTCAGATAAAAGAGAGGGAGAGAGGTTGTGTGTGTGTTTGTGTGCGTGTTTGTGTGTGTAAAGTCTCAGGCTGCCAACAGTCCAACAAGGCTTATCAGCTGAATCGCCCTGTCCTGCTGCCGTCTGTTTATGGCTTTAAGCTAACACATATACTGTACCTCATTGATGTTTCTCTGATAACAGACTGCTGTTTATGTGTCTGTGTATGTGTGTGTGTGTGTGTGTGTGTGCTGAGCGTGTGTGTACATGAAGGACGTGTCAACTACACCCATTGAGACAGCTCAGCGCTGTTAACCTGTGTGTCCTCCTCATTACAGCCCATATCCGTGTTGCTATGGACGATATGAGAGGAGGCAGATAAAGCAGCAGGAGGGATTTGCATGTTAAAGCCCCCTTCTCTGTCCCTCTTCGTCTTTCTCTCACTGAAAGCGGAGTGGCTCACCGTGCACACACACACACACACACACACACACACACACACTCCCGTATCCCTCTTTACGGGGCTTGAATGCATAATAACACTCTTTCGGACCTGTAGTCCAAGTACATGAAGCACCAGTTTGAAACAAACGGCTGAAAGGCTGCAGGGCGAGATGGAAATAAGAGAGCGAGTGCAGAGGGGAGACACTTGAGAAGGGGAATTTCTGATGTGGGATGAGAGCCATTTATCTTCAATATCCTTTCAGGAATTAAGAAATAACAGATTTAATTTCGGATTTATGGTGAGGCATTTCAAAATTGTATCATTACTTGCTCTGAGGCTTCTGCCAGGACCTCGGAGCTCTCTTTACTCGGTGAACTCCTGATCTTCCAGTAGAAAATATGCAAACTAGCAGTGAGAGTTTTCTGCATCGTGTTCAAAATTGTGTTCACACCGCATAACTGCGCTCTGTCAGATTTATTTTGAGGTTAGGACCCTTCAGCTTGTGTGTGATATATGGGTGTTTGGTGTGGTATATTTGATTAAAATGGTTTACACGTTGTGAGCACCCCAACATTCTTGAGGTTTGTGGTCAAACCGATCGCTTCTCAAGGGAGTGTTGGCTGATTGTCTGCTGTTCATGGTTGAAGTGATTTAACTCTGACAACGGGGCTGGTTTAGCTATCTCGTGTTTTTCAAAGAGGTGCAGTTTTTTCTTTTTTTTTTCTTTTTCATGCCTCCATAAAAACATGATGATTCCAGATACTGCAGGATGGAGTTTCCACGGTGGAAAATATTGAGGCCGAAGATGTCTGTAAAGTCATTGCTCAAAAAAAAAAAAAGAAAGGGAAAAGCAGAACAGCTGCTGTACACTGTGTATGTGTGTGTGTGTGTGTGTGTGTGTGTGTGTGTGTGTGTGTGTGTGTGTGTGTGTGTGTGTGTGTGTGTGTGTGTGCTATGCTGGTTACAAGACAGCCACTCTACTTTGGTCGGATAACTCAGAAGGAGCTCTAGTTTGTCCGCCTGCTCTGACAATGTTCAAACTGCTAAGTTTGAAGCTTACAAAACATGAGGTAGAAAGCTGGACAGATGTTATGTTTTATCTTAGAAAGGCTGAAGAGGTGCGTTTCAGAGTTCATGTGTTGGTGCAGTTGGTATCATCATAATAACAAATACAAGGAAATTCAAATATTTTTCACTTTTATGACTGATCGTAATCGTCCCACTGCAGTTAATCATACTCTTACAGTACTTGGACTACAGTAAAGTGGGTTAAAGGAAGTTTGCAGTGTGCGCGCGCGTGTGTGTGTGTGTGTGTGTGTGTGCACGCATGCGTGTGTGTGCATGCGCTGTCTGCATGTGACTGTGTGTCTGCCTGTTTACTTTATGCAGCAGTTTTTGGCAGCTCACTCTCTCCTCCTCCAAAGCTCTCCTCCCAACTTTAATTAACACATATACACACACACACACACACACACAAACACACACAGCACCCCAGAGAGTCCAGGGGAGCAAAGGGAACCAGGGAGGGAAAACAAAAATATTTCTCTGACTGAAAAGGGGAACCTGCTTCCAGTTAAAGGAAAGAAGGGTGTTGAGGTTGTGTAATTGTGTGCGTGTGTGTGTGTGCGTGCTTGTGTGTGTTTGCGAGACCTGGAGGGTGTGGTGACTCACCGTTCCTCTGAGTCATCATCACCATCAACGACGGAGGGATGAAGGAGAGGAGAAAGAAATGTGATTTAGAGAATTAAAGTGGAGTCAACAACGACTCCCCTCACACATCAGTGTTGTTTCAGAAAACACCACCGCGCGCGAGACTGCGCATGTCGTTCTTCTCCACCGACTTCAATATGGAGGGTGTGTTTATGTGTTTGAGTGTGAGTTACCGCCGAGCACCGCAGTGTGTTTGTTTGTGCAGCGCTACAGTGAGTAGGAAGACTGTCCTTTAACCAGACGTCTCACTGTCACCGAGTGCAGCAATGTGTTGACATAAAGTCCAAAAGTCGGCTGCGTTCATGTGAGAGACAGAGAGACGATGGCAAACCGTGCCTAACATGCTGAAGTTAAAGCTGCAATAATTTATATTTACACTGGATTTATTGACTTTGTATTGTGAAAGGTGTTCCTCACAGCTCTGAGTCAAAGATAATTATTACTCCACTGTAGCTGTACAGAGCTTTTTGCCTCTTTTAGATTCTTGCTTTTTACCCATAAACTCTACTCAGCCTTGTTACCAGCCACAGCAGTTGTGTTTTGAGTTTCTTTGTGGTTGTTGTTTTCTAGCAGACGAGCTATGATAAGCACAGCACTGCCTGCGATGTAAGAAACTGGTTGGGTGAACACATTGGAGCATTTATCACCTTTGATCAAGAGCCAGATATTGTTCTCAGGAGCTGGTGGAGACCAAAAACAGAGCTAAAAGTAAACAGAGTATGGATTTATATAGAGACTGACATTTTGTGCAATGAGGCGCTCCCCGCGGTTTCTGATTGCGCCGCTGACGTCGTCGATACAAATCCCAGGTCTGTAACAACTTGTCGGATGTAATCTAGGTGCCACATTACTACAGCACTGCGAACAAAACTCATCACGTCATAACAGTGTTTTGTCTTGACAACTTCTAGGTTGAAGTAAACATGTATATAACGCTGTGATCCTACACTCTCACTGAAGTTACAGGTGATGGTGGGGGGAGTGGCTGAGACAGAGACACCATTCACCCTATTACAAGACACTGTACCATGTGTTATTTTTAAGGTAAAAACTTACAAAATGTTACTTTAAGTATGTTAGTTGCTCAAGGTCCGTGCTTATGTTACTCATTCTCTGATAATCCTTTGTCACACATATCTTTTAACTCATCATGTTAGGAAAAGCACAGGTGTTAGTTACATTAATGTTGGCTCTGTGTGACAGTGCGTCTGCATTAGAGATGGGCCAATGTAAGATTTTACTGTGAATTTCAAGAACAACACTTAGGATACATTCCCATCATCCAGAAAACTGAGAAATCCTCACACGAATGCTGTCTAGCTACATTATTTACAGTTCTAAGATGTAAAATGAAAATATTATAAATGTTAGCTTCGAAACAAACGTCCTGAAAGGGGCTACGCCACTCTTAGAACAACAGACAGGCCTACTTTAGCTGCTTCTGATCTAACGTCACAGGACCTTATGGTGACGCAATGATACACCAATCGAATCAATCAATCAGCATTACACCACATCATGGTCAACAGTGTGGACATGAGCTTTCTCTCCTGGAAGTATGGACATTACTTTTCACGTGTCAAAATTAAAGACAAAAATGTAGTGCTGAGTTGTCAGTTATGTGCAGGTGTAAAGAACCTATCCACATCAAAGAGTAGCTGTGAGTAACTGATACAGGTGTTATACATACTGCTTGATTTGAAGGCCTGTTGCCCTGTTGATTACAATAAATAGGTCTAAAAATGATGTTTATTGTGTTTGACTGTTCAGTACTGTTCATATTTACTTTTAAAAAGCAGACATAAAAGTAACTTACAAGTTACTTTCCCTAGTAACTAATTACATTTGATATATAGTAATTGGTAAAGTAATTCAATTAACTAGTAACTGTAACTAAATACTAACTTTCAGTAACTTGCCCAACACTGCTAAACACTCACACATACTATCTGCTATCTAACTGTTTCATACTGTTAGTTAACTCTAATAGAAAACTGACAGAATGGTAGTGGTAATGGTGGAATGGTTATTTCCCCTTTTAGACAGAGGATTAAATATTATTGTCAATGTATTACATTCAAAGTGCTGCCTAAAAAGGATATAAACTGAGAAGACTTTATGTCTGGTGGTGAGGTTAGCTTAATGTGATCTGCCCACTCAGTCTAATCACACAGATTTTACATGAATGCATACATAAATCAAACGTCACATAAGATTGGCAGTTAAGTCAGTAAACTCTTGTTTTTTTAAGGTTATGTAACAGGTTGTGATGTTAGGAGCTTCCTGATTCTGGTTGTGAAATAAGTGAAATTGCTGTGTCATCATGCCTGGCTCATGATGACATTCAGCTTTACATTTGAAGTTTCAGAGCAAAATTTAAAATGTAGAATATAATATGCTGATTGTCAAGGCTCAATGTTCTATTTATTAATCCATGGAAGTCATATCCTATTTAACTAATGCTGATTATTGATTGTTGAAGATCGAGACACACAAAAGAAATTATTCAACGCTCAAAACATTCAAAACTACACTCCTTTCTACTTGTATTGCATTCAGGTGTCCTCCACCTTTCTCTCAATTGTATTGAATACAATATTGTACTTTTCCTTTGCAAAAAAAGAACATATATTCAAATTTATTTGTGAAATATTATATTTCACATGTAAAATATGAAAAAACAAATGGATTGAATTGAACTGACAATGTGTGGAATTCTGTTTCATGTTTGTTTATTTTTTCACAAGTGATGTTTTACATTTGATGTGCGATATATCTGAAAATCACTTGTGCACGTGAAATGACATTCAATTTGTGAACCATCAATTGACATTTTCCTTAATTTTCCTTCAAATTTAATGCTTCCTACGTAAAAACAAAGATTGCACTCCTGCAAAAAGAGGAAGTTATTTTCTTCTGCAGTGAATGCAGGTTGTGTCACGACATGTTCTATGGACGCTGTTGTATCCTCTGACCTCCCGGTGAAGGGGGGCCGTGGAAGAACCACCACTGCTGCATCACATTCATTTTGCCGCGTTCGATCCAAAACAGTCGTCTGTGTGGCAGTGACCCCTGCCCCTTCCTCCTGTCTCCTGGTCCCCCACCATATCATTCACCTTTACACCTCCAACCAACATTGTGCCATCAGCTCATTCGTTAACAACATCAGGATGAGGCGTGGTGCAGCAGTGTGATAAAACTTTTATCACGGCGGATTGATTGAGATAAGGAATCGCTGCTCATGACGTTTATATAACTGCCGGTGTTGACTCGCCGTGGACTCCAACCAGCAGAGTCATTTGGCTCAGAGCTCTGTGGATGATGTGTTGGTCCGGAGAGAGAAGTAAACAAAGCAGAGAGGAAGGAGGGAGGACACATGTGAATCACACACACGGACGTACGCGCACACACAGCAACACACACACACACACACCTGTCCGATGTTTTCCCCAGCTGCGAGTACAGTCTGTTTCTCCCAGGGACTCTGACAGAGAGACGTTGAACAACACTCACACTCCCCTCCACCTCCCCCGTCCAATCCACACGTGCACACGCACACACACACACACACACACACACACACGTCAGATGCACACGTGTACACACTTTTCTCCACGGTTTAGAGATGACACGTCTGGCTGAGTTTGAAGTGTATCTAAGGGGCTATGATTATTATTCTCCACTACACACACACGCACACCACAAACCACACACTCTTCTCTGGAGAGCCTCAGTGGAGCTGGGGACTCATCCAGCATGAAGGCTGCAGTCGCTGGCTCTGCTCAGTGCGGTTTAAAGTTGCCTCAGGCCAGTTTGATCCAGACCTGTGCTTACTCTCTGCTCCACTGATCGTTCTACCTGCTACACACACACACACACACACACGCATGCACACACACACACACATACGCACACACACATACGAGCTCTGTTTACTCCAAGGACTCATGAGACAGGGAGTACGGTCTTTGATGGTTTTGTGCGTGACACAAACAGCACAGGTGGTTTACTGTATACAGTCTGTACGTCTCTCCACAACTGTGTTCATGATATAACAAAACCGTTGTTAGAATCCGTTTCATACTGTGGAGTAGATTTGTATATCCTGCTGCATCTCACCTTTTAAATGACATTTTCAGCACTGAATCTTCCATGCTACCATATGGTTTGCTCTTCTGGCCCACTGAATCTTTATTGCTGCCATATGTTATCATGTAAGGTTTTCTCCCATTTATCTTTGTTTCGTCATTTCATTATTAAAATCAGGTGATTTTACCTTCACATTTTTAAATGACTTTTATTTCAAAGTTTTGTCTCATAGGTAGTTACATTTGAGGCCCTGTCTTTGTGCCTCTATTAAAAATCAGACAAGAATTTGCTGCATTGAAAGAGAAATATACATTGCCAGTGAATTAATTTGGGCTTTAAAGTGATGAATTGGTCCCTGGTTTCTGCATGAAGGTTGTGAAGAGACACTTTCGATTCTTTGTAGCTTGACAGAAATGTCTTTCCACGGAGGCAGCAGATTACATTAGATGAACCGTCAGAAAAGTCACCTGGGTTTTGAGGCCTACTGATGTTAAAGCCACAATAGTAGAATTATACACATAGAAAATTGTATTGCCTCAAATTTAAATATTAAAACTGCACAATGTGAATCTGTAATGACAATATCCATCATTAGCAGCATGCAGCAGTGACAATTATTAAAAAGCATATTAACTGAGGGTTCATAACAGGAAGCAGCTGAAAGTTCCGCTTTTTTATGTTGAAGTGATTATATGTCACTGTGTATTGAGTAAAAAATACTCAATACACAGTTGTTTTTTATTCAATTTTTTTTTACAATTGCCAAGCCACATTTCTTTAGAAGTTCAATTTTAACCGTTCTCTACAGCAACGTGCAGCTCAGCACACTATTTATCACATCCAAAAAGCACAAATACAACCAAAACACTTCATATCCGATAATCGAATGCCTGAATGCTGTCTTCCAACAGTAAAACTTTGTCATTCATAATAAAAGGAACATCAAAATCTCTAAATATAGATGACATTGCAATTAGTATCAATATTGGTTTGTAAAATTATCACGTGAAATGTATAAATACTTTTATTTTTTTATTTTTGTATCTTTTATTTTATATTTAATTATCATAAACCAAAGTAACTTGGATTGTGCTACCTGCAGAGGCTTTTTGCCATTCATGCCATCAAGGACATCCAAGTCCGAAGAGGACACTAATTGACACAATACAAAACAATGCAACATTATACATATTCACTACACATACTTTCATATTATATATACAACTATAGAAATAGAACATAGCTAGTCAACCCTGTCTTCTGCATATGGCCACAAATTCACATCCACATCGCACCTTCTGTCACCTCTTGTAGTCTACATGAGAAAGGATCTTTTTGCATGTCTGAGATCATTCAGGAATGATTCATTCCAATCATTTATTTATTTTTACATGTGACAAAATTACAGTCATTATTTTTAGGTAAATGTCCTCAGGACATTGTGTCCCAATGTCAATGTCAGTTTAGTCATTTCTTCCCTGAAAGGGTCATTAAAAGGGACAAACAGCATGAGCCATAGAGAATACTGTATGTTTAGTGTGTGTGTGTGTGTGTGTGTGTGTGTGTGTGGTGTGTGTGTGGTGTGTGTGTGTCTGCGTGTGTGACATTGGATCCGTAGCGGAAGATCACGACACACTTCTTCAGTTAAGTTCTGTTAACAAAACAAACAGTGTGTGTTTCTCCCTACGTCTGTGTGTGTCTGTGTGTGTGTGCTGTCATTACATAAGAGCTAATGGCAGAAATGACACAACACCTGAGGAGGATGTCGGAATATATTTTTACAAGCTCTTGGTTACAATTTCCTGTCTGCTAACAGGTTTCTGGGCAGGGACATACTGTGGAGAGAACCAAGCCAAATTCACCAAATAATACCACTGCTGTTGCAGGAAAACAAAATGTAAGGATTTCTTGGATATGTGTACCCTTTCACTTATCTAAGTACATTTAGAAACACTCATTCACTCACTCACATATGAAGGAAATTCCTTGTATAGTTAATGGTAATACAGTTAGATTTGGCTGGAAAGACTCTGCTGTTTGAGGGAGCTCTTAAAGGATTTGAGCAGCAACAAGGATTCTGCTGAGAGAGCAAATCCCTATTCACGTAATACACACATACACTAACAGTATCAAAAATGATAAATAAGCTGTTAGTCACACAGCCGGTGTTGTAAAGCATGAATGAAACAGCTGATGCCAGTTAGCCGATTTAAATGCAACTTCATCCCTCTGCCTGCACTAACACTGTGCTCAATACATTCAGTTTGCAGTGATGTAAAACAGAAAACGTCCTGACATCTGAGAGATAGCAAACAGACTTTGTTTGGGTTTTTTGCTGGATGAATGACTGATTGATCATGTTGTAAATTAACTGATTGATTAATTCAGCAATTAATTCAACAATTGTTTTGAGAACTACATGTTACTTAATTAAGTATAATAAAGCTTAATTTGTTTACTTGAAGATAACCGGATACAGGCGATGGGCGGCCGAGTGGCCAACAGCTCATTTTTGCGCCCGTGCTCCCAAGCAGTTTAATAGTTAATAATTTCAATATATACACTTATATATGTGGTTGTAGTTTTAGGGGCAGTTGTAGCTATGTCCTTCTTGAGACAGGGCTTAACTTGCTGTTTCCCTCTGTATCCAGCCTTTGTTAACTAGGTTTTGAACCACTGGACTAACATGCCTAACTAATGGCTAACTGTCCAAAACGTTCCCCACCAGTCAACATGTTTTTCTGTGAGCTTCACTGTGTAGAACAATGATGTATGTGCTGAGTTTGACACTAGAAGGCTGTTTTGAGATGTATCGCTGAAAGTGTAAGATTTTATCTGTGCTCACTGAAAATCCGATTTAAGGCAGATCTACGGGCTGATTTGTGACATCACAAACAGTTCAGAAGCCAACCCTGGTCCAGTATTCAGCGCGTATGATCATATGGAAACTTGAAGCCTGCAATGCACATACACTAAGCATGGACTTAAAGTGGGCGAAATGTATGCTGTCTGTGTCCAGCAGTTACATTTGTGAAATGAAAAATATTTGCATTTGTAATAAGGGAGAAGGAGTAGGTGCCATTTTATAGGAATTATACTTTTTTCTGCAAAAGCCATGTCTGACACACATTAGATAATTCTTGTATGTCCGTATGTTGGGAGGTGATCTTTAAAATTAAATCCACCTCAACAAGCTGCATCATCGTTGCATCATTAGTAGCAATCTAATAATGTCATATCATTCAATGCGACATCTGACGTGGACTATGGAGACAGTGAGGATAATGTTTATATCACTGAAAACAGCATTGGTTTTGGCTTTAATGACGGCAAAGTGTTTAAGTGACTTACAGACTCCGCCCTTCCTGCTTGCAGTCAGACTCACCATGGTGTGACTGATGCCCAGCCCGGCCTATGTGCCAGTGGTGGTGTCAACCTACAGATATCCTACAGTGAAGCTTTTGGTTTTTTCACCCATCTCAATTCTCCTCAGTGGAGGAGCAAAGGCTTAACACAGTATGCCCAGGGTGGACTCTGCATGTGTATGTAAGTAGGACAGCGGGGTTCGAAATGGAGGATATCCTCGTGTTCTTCCTATAAGCCGCCAGAGACTGTCCCACCCAATTATTGAGGTTGTATGTCTGGCCTATAGATGTAAGGCTCTATTGCCCATGAGGGGCATGGCCACTTCATGGCTGGGCTCACCTTTCTGTGAGGTTTGACAGTCTAGATGTCTTGGGGCCTTCCCCAAGCAGAGAAATATAGCAGAGCTTCTGAAAAATGTGCCTCTTAAAATCAAGTTCTTAATTTTTAAACCAACTTTAAAATAAAACAACCTGAATATATTTGGAACGCACCTTTGTCGAAATAAATGACGTCAATTACATTGATGAGTCAATTCAGCTCGCGCACGCAGGGTGATGTTTCTCTTCTAATGTTCCACGAGAGTGACTCATCCAAACTACTCCACGCTTGACATTGCACTCCCTTCGGTCCGCACAACGGCAAAGTGTGAGGCTGATAATTTGAACAGTAGTTGAGAAAATCCAAGGGCAGACGTTCATACAGACAGAGTTCCCATCCTTTATAGTAAGAAGGCCCCTGTGGTGGTAAAGAAGAAGACTGTGAGCAAGAAGCCTATGTATGGAT
This sequence comes from Diplodus puntazzo, assembly GCA_963678695.2. NCBI lineage: Eukaryota > Metazoa > Chordata > Actinopteri > Spariformes > Sparidae > Diplodus > Diplodus puntazzo. The sequence goes on from OZ023156.1 coordinate 30,734,814, forward strand.
TTATTCACCATTTTTGTTAGACCTCAATGTTACACACACAATCCATTTAGTAAGAAACGCTTGCCATAACCTTTAAGCTAGGTTAACCTCGACCCATTTCCAGCTCTGTACTGCAATAGAGTGGTGTAGAGATGAAGTATTTTTCTAGGCTTACCCGGAAGTGAGTGTTGTTCCTTCGACAAAAAGCCTATGGGATTTTTAAAATTGGATTTTGGATTAACGCCGAAAATAACATCTGTGACAAACACAAGCTTATGATGCTCACGTGTTCTGTTCAGCAAGATAATCTTCTAAGATGACCACTTCACACCAGTTTTGTGATTTTTGAAGTGTAAATTGAATTGCTAGATAAGAGATAAAAAAAAGCTTACGTTTGGCTATAAGCAGGCTACACTGCAGTTGCGTGACTTAAACGTCACCCCTGCTAAGCACCTTACTGGACAATTATTATGCACGCTCTCTGTAAATTGATCAATCTGCAAGTTATAAGGTTAGAGGAGTTTGTAACTGCACTCTGCCTGTAAAGACAGACTAGTGAGTAAATGAGTCCCCGTGTTTCGCATGATGCAGTTAAATGTCTGTGACAACTTACATAGTCTCATTTAGCCACTCATTAGCAACCAACGTTTTGAAGACAGGTAACACTTTATAATTAAATTGTGGGACATTTAATGTTGTATTTTATGTTGTAGAATAAAGCGTGTCGATATTTTAGAGCCTGCAGGGACCACAGTCCTTGTTTCAGGCATTTAACTGAAAAAGAACACCACTCTATTAATTGCTAAATTCTATTCACTCCAAACTTGTTGGTGACGGAGCTGAAGAGTCAGTCTAACTCTCCCAATCATTGAGTTAACCCAATCGATCCTCATCAAACATTTCAGACCTTGCTAAAAACTTGTTAGCAGAAATGAAATAATTAAAATACCAGTTAGAACTGGTACTTTAATTATTCAATTTTTTAATTAAAATACCAGTTAGAACTGGTATTTTAATTATTTAAATATCTATCTGAAATACCTTTTAAAGTACCTTCAAATGGGACGGCCATTAAAATGCGCAGAAACCCCGCAGCTGAGGACATAAAGAATGCTCATTGGCTGTGTGTGTGTGTGTGTGTGTGTGTGTGTGTGTGTGTGTGTGTGTGTGTGTGTGTGTCGTGTGTGTGTGTCTGTGTGTGTGTGGGTGTGTGTGTGTCTGTGTGTGTGTGTGTGTGTGTGTGTGTGTGTGTGTGTGAGAGAGAGAGCTGGCAAGGTTTGGGAGGTGCTGTTGCAGAAAAGTAGAAAATAATGGAGAAGAGTGAAGGAGATGAGAACAACAGAGAAGAGTGGAATGTGTTTAGATTGGCACTTAACATATGATACTAAATCTAATCTGTAACCGACAACCCCTCAGATCTGTGTGTGTGAGTGTGTGTGTGTGTGTGTGTGTGTGTGTGGGTGTGTGCGTGTGTGTGTGTGTGTGTGCGCGCAGCAGACATACGTGGAGGTTATCAGCTATCCAGCACCTTACTGCCTGTGTTAAAACGCTTCTACCAGAAAAATGTTTTGATCCGCTGCATGGTTTAGCATTCACCACCTGACTCTGCTTCATTTCACACAGTGGCCTGAGGGAAAAAAGACGAGAGGGCCGGCGCAAGAGAAAAGTCCAAGTTGTGGAAAAAGAGGTGTTGAACTGGTCAAGCATGCCTGCCCTCACCTCCCGCTCACTCTTACCTGCCCCCAGAGCTCCCGAAAGCAAATACACAGGAGCGCTTTCTTTTCCTTCCAGGTTTTTTCAACCTGCATGGATATTTGCTTTCTTTCCACTTCCCCACTGTCCCTGTCTTTGTCTGTCTTTTCTTGTTTTTTCCCTCATTATCTGACTTATCCTCTCTCTCCTCTCGCTCGCTCTCTCTCTGTCCCTCTCTTTCTCTCCCTCTCCCTTGGTGTATCCACACTCCTGCAGCAATGGGAAATCCTTCAAAATCCATAATTCACGCTTCACTGCTCCTCTCCCTTTCTCGTCTCCCATGCACCATTTCTCCCTCTGCAGGCCTCCATGTGTGTAGGTGTGTGTGTGTGTGTGTGTGTGTGTGTGTGTGTGTGTGTGAGAGAGAAGGAAGAGAGAGAGAGAGAGAGAGAGAGAGAGAGGGAGAAGCAGAGAGCGAGGGAGACCTGAATGCAGATGCAAACCCCTTGTGGAAAAATACTAACAAACATATGGTTCTGCACGCACACGCACAACCTCACACACATTTCCAAGCGCACGTGTCTTTTACATGCACTCACCACACATTACACTCTTATGCAAATAGTTGCTCATTTTAATGATTGTGTATGCAAAGTGGGAAAAATATTTTAATCATACTGTATGCAAATGAGAGAAAGATTTCCACTGACGCATGCTGCACATGAGGAATAGTAGTATATCAAAGAGAGCCCCATGGCACACAAATTAAAATGCATGTTCAGTCCGTCCAAACCTGCTGGGTTTGCGCGCCACTTGGGAGAGATTCAGTACACTAAAAACATTCACGCCAACACTGGTTCAAAGCAGAGGATTTAGCAGGCTGTGTTTTCCTGTAATGCAGAGTAGACTACTCATTTGCTCTGTAAATTCTTTTTATTGTATGTAAAAAACTGAATTCCCGGCTGATCGCAGAAACGTATTTCAAACGTAAAGTATTTCAAAATAGGACACGACGTGACACAATAGTTGTGTGAATATTAATCACGCTGTTGAATCTAGGTTGCAAGTTGTCTTAAAGCCTTTACTCACGATGTCGTATTTTAACAGCAGGTCTTTTTCACAGCAGACATGTCCTCGTAAGAAAGCAGAGGCCTGACAGTTCACCCAGATCTACTCACCCCCATGCTGATCGGCAGTGATTAACATTTTTGGGGCTTCACTGCCAAACTCAAGTAGATGGGGACTTGTTTTAAAATGTACAAAAATAACTGAATAAAAAACATGAAATGGCTCTATACAGGTCGTCTGGGGGCCCAAAGGTCCCAAATTAATTTGAAAAGAGGCTATTGCTCCCCCCTTCTTTTTTTTTTGCACCAAAATCTGCTGCTTTGCTCTAACCATTAGCGAGCACCCCGTCTGAAGCTGATCCATGTCGAGGGTCTAAGTAACATCTATTCAAATCAATCTGGGATTTGGAGACTTGGATTGTGCCAGGTGGGTATTCATTTTGAGTTTCACGTTTTCCTTCAGTTGTTTTTAAAACAAGTCCCCAGCCACTTCAGTTGTTTTGGAGGACGCTGCGACGCTGTTTTGCTTTGAAGCTCCGGAAATGTTCTGTGGACTAAGAATCTTCCCCTGGCTTTCCATCAGCATGGGGTTGAGTGGATGATGATTGAATTTTCCTATTTGGGTGAACTGATCCTTTAAAGGATTATTCCAATTCATGACATATTTGAAAGAAGTAACGGGTTAGGGTACAGCCCCGGGTCAGTCAAACGTATGTACACATGTAACTGCGGCCTACTGTACTCACTGTAGTTGTGTTCACACAGTTTTTTTGTGCAATGGGGTGTAATTATAGACATTTAGGTCTTGCATACTTTTGATCTTACCTTGAAAGGAAAGTGTTTGTTTTTTATAATCTGACTAAACTGTTTGCTTGTTTACAACCTGTCTGACTGTTCTAGAGAAACGATGACCTACGCTTCAAATACAAAACCAATATCACTACAAGGTCCACTTTGTAGCCGTTGTGGAGCCTTCAACTGCATCTCAAGGTCATCATTAGATGAAGACAAATGATACTTGTTTATATTATCAGTGTTTTCGTGACTTCTCATCCATGTTGGCTTGGAAAGTCAAGATCCCTCTGCTGAGAAAGATCATGTGATACAATCAAAAGCTCCAAAACAGCTATGAAGTGGACCTTGTGGTAAGAAGGTCTTTCACTGGAAAATTAAAATGGCACCTCTGGAATGCTATAGTAACTCTTTATAATAACCATCAGTTGTAAATGGTACATTACTGATTAATTAAACTTTAGTGAATATCTATTTCGCTGTTTTATATACCATTGGTTACACATTTGTAAAGGCTTATAAACATCAGTTGCGACTCTAAAATGGCCATTCAGTCTATGTTTATAGATGAACTATACTGTATTTATTAACCATTTACAAAGTATTATAAACATGGGTTGTAACTTTATAATAAACAATTACTTAATAAACTGTAAAAAGCATTGCATTGTTTGTTGACAGTGAAATAACTAGTATTAGTATTAAGTATTAAGTATTAATGTAAGTATTAATCTGCTAAATGTAAATGTAATGTACCATTTCTTAGTGATGGTGCTACTTTCTACATGATTGTGTCTCATAATATTGTTATGAGTAATGAGATATTTTTGACTAGAAATTAGATTACAAAATGATATAACAGATAAGAGTAAGAGATTTTGCAAAACCCAGGTTGTAATGACGCTCAGTGATTATTTAAGACATGTTGGTCTAAAAGTCAAAGATGAAAATAATTAACACTTTCTGCTCTCTCTCTCTCTCTCTCTCTCTCTAAATATATAAAGTATACATTGTACATTCGCTCCTCATGCATTATACAGTATATTCGTCTCGTAAAGTCTTTCCCTTAAACAACCTGAAAAACACACACACCCTCACACAGTCTCTCTCTCTCTCTCACACACACACACACACACACACACACACACACACTCACACACAGTGATCTGTGTCATAAATCAGCAGGCTGTCTGAGAGGGCCGGAAACCCAAGGACAGCTCAGACACGTGGAGCAGACACAGCCAAGACCTCCTGGTCCCACGCCACCCTCTCTCCCTGTGTGTGTGTGTGTGTGTGTGTGTGTGTATGTGTGTGTGTGTGTGTGTGTGTGTGTGTGTGAGAAAGAGAGAGTGAGAGTGTGTCTGTACATATTTATGGCTGCCTCTGAATGCTCATTCCCGTGTGTGCTCACACAAACATGTGCACGTTTATCTGTGCCCGTTGAGCACTTGCACTGTGTGCTCGTGTGTGTGTGTGTGTGTGTGTGTGTGTGTGTGTGTGTGTGTGTGTGTGTGTGTGTGTGTGTGTGTGTCCAGTGAATGTGTCTTGCTGTCTTTCGCCAGATTTGCCTCTTGTCTCTGTCTCTCTCTGTCTCTCTCTCTGCGCTGTGTGGACTTGCACAAGGCCTCTAAGTTATGAATCTGCAGACAGCCCTCCCTCTCTGGCCCCACAGCAGCTCTCCGCTCTGCCACTTGGCTTTTGTACAGGCTGAGTATTGAGTGTGTATGCATGTGTGTGTGTGTGTGTGTGTGTGTGTGTGTGTGTGTGTGTGTGTGTGTGTGTGTGTGTGTGTGTGTGTGTGTGTGTGTGTGTGTGTGTGTGTGTGTGTGTGCATGCATGCATTTATTTGTGTATGCTCAAGTTAGTCTTTTGTGCACTTGTATTCTTACCCTGACGTTTATTCCCATCATCTTCTCCACACTCATGCCAGTTTTATGTGCCTCAATGACACACACACACACTAAACTCGCACTTAACGAGCTTTTGATCCCCAAATGAGCCTGACCCCCTTTAATGGCCACCTGTTCTGGGCCTATGGGGAACGTGCTGTAGACAAACACTGTGTTGTTTAACATGATTAACACACAACAATGCGGGGGGCGGAGGATGGAGTGCGCGTCAAAAGGAAGCTATTGGTTTTTAATGATGTTTTTCAGCCTCTAACTGACTCCATACAGCAGTACGGAGCAGAGAGCATTGAAATGAAACAGCAGCAGGAGAGTGTCCTGTTGTCCTTTGTGTGCCTGGATGGGACTAGGAGTTATTTATGGGGTCTTTAACACACTGAGGGGACAGGGAGGAGGGCTGGAGAGGTGAGCTGAGGGTTGGATGGAGAGGATGGCTCATTCAGAAGAGCCGGTGCCAAAGCAGAGCAGCTTTTCTCCATCTCCATTTATAAAATTCCTTCTCATTCTTACAGCCCCCCTCCCCTCATTTTTTCTTTCCCTTTTCCTTCTCTCACTCCTCCACTCAATACTTTTTACAGATCTGAGGGATAATTCCAATTTTTCCTCCCTCGGCATGTGAATCTAATCTAATTTCTCTCAGGTCCACTCCTGCTAATTTGGCATTAATGCTTCAATCCTGTCTCCGTCTCCTTCTCCTCCCTTATCTCTCTGCAGCTCTTTGACTCAGAGTGAAATTCAAGTGTAATTTTAAAATCTCCCACTGAATCAAATCTAATTCTTCTCACCATCTCTCACACTAATGTGTATTGAAAACGATCTAATGCCTTATTTTCTCTCTTGTGATCTCTGTCTATTTCTGGTTATCCATCCCTCTGTTATCTACGTATCACAGTTTCCACAACCTAAAGTGGAATTTCTAATATTATGCGATGAAAAGAAGGAACACTTTAGCAAGAGGAATGTGTAGATCTTTGCAGAAACATTGTATGAGACATTTAGGAATATTAATTTCATTAGCAATGTAAGTGTTTGTTTTAATTTCAGCATTTTTGAGACTAAAACCTGAAATAACTCCTTAAAAGAAAGGTTTAAATTCAAGCAAACATCTAATGCTAATTTATCTATAAGCTAATTATTTTTTTCCCCCTCACTGTCCATCTCTCTTTCTTCCTCTCCCTTGTTTCCCATCTCCCTCTCTCTTTTTGTCCCTCTCACACTTTATCTCTCAGCAGCCCACCCCCCGCCACCCCTTTCTCCACTCCTCCAGTGTGTAACCAAGGGTGCGAGATGTCTGGTCAGAGAAAATGTTCCCACATATCAAAAGGCTCCTGGGTTCTGAGTGGAAGCGGCCAAGAGAAGGAAAAGGTCAAGTTGAATACAGTGGGTTAGGATAGAGGGATGAGGGCAGAGCTGTGAAGAACGGTGATTAATACCAGCAGCAGAGAGGCGGCGGCGCTGAAAGGGCACTGAGAGCGGGAACTAATGCTGCACTGCTTTGTCCTCTATTTCCTCCTTGAAATATCCATTTATTGCACTTCTCTGTCCTCTGTCAATGTTTTAGAATCAACTTCGGTGTTGTTCAGTCTGTGTTTTTAAGGCAGTAGCGCTGATAAACATCACAGAAATCCAGACCGATTTTGCTGATCAGTGCGTTGCCTGCAAATGCTTTAAATTTGTGTTTTTTTAACCAGGATTCACAATTACTATCAAAACGTTCCAAGCTGTTTGTATTGATTAGCACAAAACATTGTTCAATCCCGTTTTCAAGGATTTGGCAGGTATACTTTATATTTTCCACGCTATTGACAAATCCCAGGAAAAGACCAAAACCAACAGTGTGTTAGGATTTCTCTGCAGTGCCCAATTCTTAAAACTAAAGACATTACATTTTAAAAGTTTTATTTTATTTTTTTCAAAAAAGCCTCAGGAAATTCCTAACACAGCTGGGCACAGTAGTTTTTAGCAAACAGAAGAAAGTAAGGCATGTGTCTGGGACTATTTTCAGTGGTGTGTTGATATACATTTGGTGCATTAATGAGTAGAGCAGCAGGACGCCGTGTGTCAGACTGACTCAAAATAAACTACAGTCCCTATGCTCATTCTAATGGAAAAACAGGTCACACATTAAAAGAACGCTCAACAGTGTGGTGCACTGATGTGTTTTCTTTATTTGTTTTTCATCCTTTGAATTTATTATTTATGGAAAAAAAAATTATTTGAAGAGATGATAATAAGAATTTCCTCCTTTCGCTTTGGAAAACCAGTAAAAAACAGTTTTTTTTTTAAAACACTCAATAATAAGCCTTCTCCTTCAAAAGGCTCTCAAAATCTCTTGCAGCCATTTTCATTCGTTCATTCAGGTTCCTTGTGTTATTCCTGTCCTTGCCCTCTCCCCTCAGTCTCCTTCCCCACACCATGTAGCACCCTCCAAAAAAATAAAATTCAATCACAATAAGCAAATTTGCTCCCCCACAGGACATCATTGAGTGGCGCGCAGCAACAGTGCAAGGTACTCTAATCAGTGGCCTTGTTCCCTCAACGCGGGCCCGGAGCTCGTAATTTGCATGACATTGGAAGAGTTAGCAGATCTTTCTCTCTCTCTCTCTCTCTCTCTCTCTCCACCACAAGTGCAATTGCATATGTATAATGATCCGGACATATTGCTCTCCGTAACACACAAAAGACAGGCATATTCATACAAGCACTGTGCCCCTTCAAATGTGGACTCACACACACACGCGCGCAAAGTGAGAGAGAGTGAGAGAATAAAATACAATAAAAACAGGCGGGTCGTCCTCGTGACACATAGATGTGAAGTTTCCACTGAACATTAATCCAACTTACAGCGGCCTTCATGAGCTCTGGTTCCTGTCTGCTGCTGCTGCTGGTGGGCGGATAATAGATGTGGACTGTGTGTGTGTGTGTGTGTGCGTGTGTGTGTGTGTGTGTGTGTGTGTGTGTGTGTGTGTGTGTGTGTGTGTGTGTGTGTGTGTGTGTGTGTGTGTGTGTGCGTGTCCAGATCATCTGTTTGGTTATGAGTTCTTTGTAATTTACTGATAGCTACTGTCCAGTGATAGCCAGGCAGGTCTGTCTTGTTTGGAGTTGCTCACGTAGTGTGTATGTCACCACAGTATGACTGACATTAAGCAACGACTTTGACAGATGGTGTATTTAAGTGCAAATATAGAGGGGATTCATTGAACTGTGTTTTTATCTGCTGTGACGTTAGCTGCTCATCTAAGCGTGCCCGGCTAACTAGCTTACTATTGAAAGCAACCCAGTGGTAATTCCAACACCAAGGGACAGAATACCATTATTTTGTGTGGTGAAATGCAGCACACCTTTGCTGTGTAATGATGTAATGGTGACACCCAAACTGTCACACAGACATAAAATGTAGTTATGGCAACTGCTTATCTGCTTTTCTGTAGAGTTGACGTGTGCCGGCGATGGGGGCGGTGGCGCATCCTGATCCATGTCAACCAATGATGGCGCACGTCACGATGCAGTCCGAGTGTAAGGTAGCATCGATAACAATGGCTGCAAGTGTTTGGAAATGTGTTACACACCACAGCTGTGTAAAAACGTCAGGTACAGGCACATCCACTGCGTTGGAGCCAGTCTACTGTATCAGAGTCCAGGGTAATGTAACACGAGCCGCTCTGTCTTTCACTTTGTTGTATTTGGAGAATTTAACACAAAGCCTGGTTTGCTTAGTCGACATCAGACGCATCCAACTGATGATTTTGTTGGTGGGCTAATTTGCTCATATTTTGGTTTTGTCTGTTGCTAATCAGAAAATATTCTTATTTCATTATAAAAGTTTAACCCAGATCGTTAAGCAGAGGGACTCACACAAACAGCCTACTTCTATCATGAGAATACATGTGTTTCTTCCGGGTATGTTTCTTTTTCAATTGTGAAAACTACTAAACACAGCAAAGGAAAAAAGAAGAATTGCATCCTTATAAAGGTCCCATTTGCTAGATTGGTGCTGATGGTTTGTAAGTAGGTGGATTTTTGATGCCCAGCTTGTCAAGTACTGATGCTTTGGGGTGGTAGCTTTCTCACACATTTGACCTTTAACGTATTTAAATTCTGAGTTTTACACAGCAGATACAGGGAATTTGTAAATGTCCGGCCCCTTGGCACTTCAACCAAATTATTTGACCAAGAAAGCATTCATTATAGTTTCTGTCTTGCTTCTTCATGGGTTTGTTACATTATTATACTATTATATTAAGAATCAGCATGGAGAGTTAAATCTGCCACTGCTGCAATTGTAGGCAGTATGTGCCATCCTAGAAAGGAAAAGCTTGGCAGGCATAGCAACAATAAGGGGGCGGGGTTTAGTAAACATTACAGATCCACAACACATGCACACAACACACACTTCTCTGTCTAACAGGTGAAGGGCAGAGAAAGGGTTTGTGCATGTGGCAGCTAAGTGGCTCAATGCACTATCGACTGGCTCACCGTGGCAACCTGCAGAATTCCACCGCCTCCCCACGAGCCTGGCAGACTATCTGCTCACCCTCCCTTCCCTCCTCCTTCCTTCCCTACCTCCCTTCCTCCCTTCTCCCTCTCTCCCATCCCCCACTCCAGCAGCTCCGGGGAAGCGGTGACGTGGGAGCTCCCTGCTCCGAGACCGGAGAGCGAGAGAGAAAGAGGCATGAAAAGAAAGCCTGGCAGAGAGCGAGGGCGAGGTGAGAGAGAAAAGACAGAGCTGCGACTGAGAGAGGGAGAAGGAGCAGGAAAGAAGAAAGATAAAGATCCTCCCTCTCCCAGCTCTCGTTGACAATGACACCGGGAGAGTCATTTCGAAGCAATGAGCCAGAAAACGCAGATCCGCCGCTGCCATTCATCCTCCTAAGCACGACACTCAGTCACCACCACGCCACAATCGCATTCATCTCTGAGAGAATGGCGCTGGCTTAATAAATTGTGTGGCAGTACGTTCGTATTATAAAAACAGCCCATTTGAATCCAGTCAGTCATATTGATAGAAAAGCGGACTGAGATCGTGCAGTGCAGCTCTTCTCCCGCATGATTTTTACTGAAATGTATTTAATTTGTGCGTTTGTAAAAATGTGTTTGGTCATACCATTTAATGAAAAAGATGGCAAATAAATGTGTTGAGCTAGTTCGATTGATTTACCATCACATAACCAAGACTGAATTGGCTTACACTAGACAACAAAAACGAAGCGCAGCATCAAAAAGAAGACGCTTTAAATGATATAATACTTAACAGCGATGTCATTATTATGAAGGATCCAGGGGACTCTTTAATAGCTGCACTGTGTTTTTATTAAAAAGGGATTAAACAAAGACAGCCAAAATAAATCAGGATTCTTTAATTGGATTTTTTTTAAAACATTGGACTTGCAATGTTGATATAAATACAGAAATATAAAATAATGATACAAATAGAAATACATTTAAAATGAATTATGTATACACATAAATAAATCATTGAAGATTATGTATAGAAAATGAACCATAAAATGACTACATTCATGGCGGTAAAGTGTCACATCACTTATCCCTCTCCAAGTAGGACATCTTGTAATTGCCTGAATTGAATATTCATGTCCCAGCTACCAGCCCTACTCCACTTTCTCTTTCTCTCTGCAAATAATCAAAAATACCATTTCATTTCCCCCCGTCAGCCCCAGGTCATGTGCTGACGATGAGATGGAAAACACAGCGTGTCGTTAAGCTGCCAGCTAATCAGCGTTGGCTAGTAATCTACCCCTCCTTTCCATCATGTCTTCCAAACAGGCCCCTTCTCTCTCTCCACCACTGCTGCTGCTGCTGCTGCTGCTGCTGCTGCTGGAGTCAGCCCGTGAGATGGATGGCACAGCCCTAATCACCCCCTGCAGTGCACTGTCAGCATGGCTGCAGGCCGCTCTTAACATTTACACCACATGATCACACACGCACACACAATAAACACAAGCCAATAAGTGAGAAAATCTACTCTCACTCCTCTTTCCCTATCCTTCAGCCTCCACCTCCCTTCCTCCCATCGCCCTGCCCAAGGCCCACCACACACCACCACTCCTCTCGCTGTCACCTTGGATGGATTCCGTGGGATGCGGCTATGTCTGTAGGGCTGAGGGAGGCAGTCCTCCTCCTTCTCCTTCTCCTCCTCCGCCTCCTCACACAGCGCCTTCCTGCCGTTATCTCCGGGCTGGGGCCTCATCAGGCTGCACAGCAGCTCTGGCTTCCAGCTGCCTCGGCAGCAGCTCCAACAGGGGAGAAGGCTGCCAGAGGAGCCGGAAGGGAGGCCGCTCCGATATCAGCATCCTCTCATGTGGCTGACTTCAAGGTTCCTCTCTGGCAAGCTTTCAGTCAAGACTGCATACACACATAAACACTCATGTGCACACACAGTGGCTGATGATTTATTTTAGGAGTCAGATTTCAGCACAGCTTTTGAAAGGATTTCATTGTTGTTTGATAGTGTTCTTATGACTGTGTGTAACAGGTCCAGTGCACACAGCGCGATGTGACACACTTCATTCAGTGCAGCTGCAGCTGAAATATTTTCACTATCTTTAACCGTTAACAAGATATGTCAGCTTTATGTGTCAGTCCTTTCAACTGAAGACCAGGGCTCCTTCCTTACTTTTGTAGTGATCATGTATAAGCAAAACTGTAGGTCAGGGTTTGTATTTACCAAACTGCTGAAAGTAACATTTTGAATTAAAGTAAAGCATAGAATTTTAAAAAGCCTTCCTGGAGATGTCTGCTGGGACATCCTGAAGACAAGAAACCCCTGTGGAAGATGAGTCCAGTGATGTTCTGACATCCTATAGAACAACTGTGAGGTACATCAGAGGAGACATCCTGAAGAAGCAGCGTTTCTTTGGGAGAGAGGAGCTCTCGTTGACACAGACCTTTTACAGGCACAAGACATGTATCGTACAATGAAGGAAAGGGGGAAAATAAAAAATAAAGAGATAAATAGGAAAAGGCAACAACCCTCATCAAGAAACGGTCCACGGTCCAGAGGCTTTCTTCAGTGTTTGCTCATTCTGTTTTATGGGCTTTATGATTTGATTTGATATTGGCACTCACGTGGGGCATGCTCTCAGATAAAGTTGTGTCAAATCAAATATCTTCCATCCTAAAAGTGCTTGTTGTTGGGATTAGCCTGAACACATCAATCTAGTCATGGTCTTACCCCGGGTTTAGAGACTACAGATATCTGACAGAAAGCCTGTGTTGCAAGTGGAGGTGTGGAAATTGAGAGACAGGAGCATTTACCAGAAAGGGGAAGTCGAAAGAAAGATGTTATCAGGTTGCATTATGGGAAGTGTAGGATCCAGCAGGTGCTTCAGTTTTGACTTTCGTTTTTAACTGTGCCTCTCACAAGTTTAAATCATCCCAGCACCCTGCTAATAAGTCTTTCTCCATCTATTTCACATTAAAATGCTAACAGTGGTTGAGGGGATGAGTGTGACAGGACTCCCTAAAGCTGCGGAGAAAAAAAAAACAGGCGCCATCTGTGCGATTGTCTTTCATGGTATCCACTTTTAACACATCAAACTGAGCAACTTTCTTCTGCTGCTGGTTGAAGCCGCGGCCCAAAAACTCAGCAATCTTTGCTTTTCAAGATGGGATGTTTTTTTTTCCCAAAGACTTTGATGACATCTTTACTTTGTGCTTCATTCTTTTATCTTCATCCAAAAACTTGGGATCACGTAGGACATTTCTCTGGGTCTGCAGATGTGAAGGTGGTGCCTCCATCCATCTATTCAGATGTCGTCTAATAGAAGAGGATGGCTGTATCACATGTGGGCAAACCACATCTCCTTCTGCTATACAACAGTAGCCTACTCATTTTTATTAAACCAATTGTTTGGGTCGTATTTGCATTCATTTACTAGTTCCAATAATTTTAAGATAGGGAGGGTTGATGGTGGCTGTGCAGGACGTCAGAGAGAATCCTGCCGTCGTGGTTCTTGTTCTCAGGACAACTGAATCTCTTCTTCTTCTGCTCCTTTCAGAATCTCTGATCTTGGCCAGCCTGATCCTCTCTGGAGTGCTTCCCAGCCGCTCCTTTTCATAGTCCTGTTTTTCAGCGAGCTTGTTTTTGGAGCTTCTCTCCTCCTTTGAAGCACGGCTCCTTTTTGAAGGCCTCCTCTCTGGCGGCCAGCTGCTCTCCGCAGAAAGCTCTCTCTGGACGTTCGCCTCAAAGGGTGTCACGTTTGGGTTTCCGCGCATCTTTCCGGTTCAGAGCTTCCGTCCTCTGACTCTCACTGTCTCTGCTGATGTGTGCGCTTCTAGCAGTTTTTACACACTGTTGAGTTCCTCCGCTGCCACTTTCAGCGGCCTCTTAAGGTGGCTCACCTGATTCTGCAGCCTGTCCTGCTGCTGTTGTCTCAAATTATTATATCCAAATATGTTTGCTCAAACAGCCTGCTCATTTCCGGTCCCTGTGTGATTTCCCAGGCTTTTATTGGGATCGTTGCGGCCTAAAATAATATTTCTTCAAATTTGCAGTGCATGTCACAAGACTTCCCATCCACATTTTATTGTTTTTTGGCAATAAAATTGTGGAAGCAAAGTTAAAATTGTAAAAAAGAAATTAGTGTGATTGTTTTCTGTCATCACACACACACACATGCTCTTTATTATTTATTCAACTTGGTATTTTGAATAAAGTTTGCACGCCAGACATTTAATTTCAATCACGCACACACAGTTTGTCACACAAATAGGCAAGCGTGCCTTCATCACTTTATGATTTATGCTACAGTAACGTTTCCACTAACCGTCTATAAATAATCTAATTCCCTCGCTTCTTTCAGCACTGAGATCTGGGAGCTACAGTCTCTGTCATGGTGGTTTGTCTTGTTTGACGTCCACACGTTTCATCTACAGCCTTTATCTGTAGAAAAGTGTCTTTCACTCCATTACTTTCATTTAATAAACAGTTTCCCCACTTTTGTGCAGAATATCAGGGAACTGCCTCGCTTGGTAGATGTGAGATGTTTGTGTCGCGCGTGTCTGCATCTTCACAGCCAGGTGTAAGGAATCGAGTTTTGTTACATAAATGTACGGGGGACTGCTCTGACTGATCAAACTCACAGATAACTACGATGGTAGGACAAAATTGCTAAATATTTGCGCCATCACAGCTTCCAGGAGGGACTGGATATCTGTTCGTCTTTTTAACCTCCCATAAAGCATCACTTGTTCGATGGTCGTGTCTTCAGTGGCTCTCTCACCAACCTGTTAAAACTAACTATTAAACTATTAAAGAATTCATAGCATTGGCCATGATGGCATCTGAGGCGTCTCAGGAGTTTGTGTTTTTTTCAAACTATTAGACTTGCCTGTAAACACGTGTTTAAAGGTAACTGGTTGGAATATGATTCAATTATTTATTTAATTCTTAGTTTGCTTATTTGCATTTTTGCTCATTTTGCTCATTGATCGTTGAAATATTACAATCAATGTCAGAATGTCTTAAAATTCAAATCTGCAATGAGTGAGAGTTAAGAGCCCCTCTCCTGCTTTGCCTAAAACATTTAGCTTGCCTGGCTCAACAAATCAAATCCTCAATAAAACTCAAGTTTTAAGCACATATTAATGCTGATTCGTGCATTTTAACAATGACGGTAGAAGGCATCAGCGTAAAAAGGCTGCCAGGGTTTGTGGGAAATAGTGTGTCAGTATAAACAACGCGTTTCAAGGCTGTAGAGCTTTAAATTGATTGGCCGTCTGGTTATGACATGTTCCAGCTCAGTTTTGCTTGGCGCTTCTCTGTGACTTTCTCACGTGTCCTTATTTTCACAGGATTTCTGCCAGCCAAGTGAATTCCTTGCCTGTTCTACATATACACACGTGTGAGTGTGTGTGTGTGTGTGTGTGTGTGTGTGTGTGTGTGTGTGTGTGTGTGTGTGTCTGACTGGTGGTGTATGTTGTGTACATGTCTGCTCCCTGCTTGACCTGTTGACCCGACCATCTAATGAAACCATGTGTCCACTCCAGACTCCACTCAGCTGCTGTCTCTGTCTCTCCTCCAGCCTCCCCACCAACAACACACATGTCGCCCACGCCGCTCCCTGCCAGACGCACAATTACGCCGCTCTTCATCGGCACAATTGGCCTTGAAGGGGTAGCAGACGAGGGTGCTGCCGCAAAGAGCTACACCTCCCAGGAGTCATTTGGTGGAGTAATAACAGGCCAGTGAGCGTCACATTATGGTTCAACCTGTTGTTGCCCACTTGGCTTCCTGCTTTTATATGCTGTGCCAGGAACTGAGCTGTTAATGGAAGCTGGGCTCATGATCAATGTTCACATTCATGAGCTTACATCATTTTGCACAGCTGATTGTGAGTTAGTCAAGCAGGCGGGGAGAAGCACTGTTGACTCCTGATGGACCGCAGATACTCGGAAAATTCATAGATATGATAAATAGTTTCATTTTGTGTGTGTGTGTGAGTGTGCGTGTATGTGTGTGTGGTGCATGAGGGAGGCTTAACCCACGTCACTATCAACGCAAGATCCATTATAGACTTTCCTTCTGTGAGTCACCGAGCACAGCGGTCACTGCACAGACAGTCATGACTGCTACCTGCCTCTGACGTTCTCACACACACACGCACACACACACACACACACACTTTATCACATCTAGATAGAAGTCTGAGTCACTGTGATGCAGATCTTTCCCCCTATTCTGTGTAAATGCAGAGGAAACGCAAACAGCTTGTGTCATGAGCACACGCACTGTTGACGTAAGCACAAAGACCGTCGAGAGCTTGAGCGAAAAATCCTCCCATGAGACTCACTTCACCCATGAGTCATGTGAGCCTATTCACTTCAACGTCATTACATTACAGATTAAAAAAAACAAAAGCTTAAATATCAGAATCGTGTCTTGAATGCTCTAATGTATGTGCAGCTCTTGCTCTGTACGTCTGAAAACGTTTGAATAGGACGCAGAGGAAGAGGCGACGAGGGGGAGTTCATGAATCCTGAAGGACTGACTCTGTCACCTCGGCAGGTTAAAAGCGTTTGTCACTCGCCAACGTGCGGCGGGAAATCAAATTGTTTAGAGGCAGCTCTTGCCGATTACATTTTCCTTTTGTGGCTGCTGCAAAGGGCAAATCTCTGAAGACGTGTGACGTTCGAGGTGCGCGTTCGTTTAAAGCCACTGCTGTTTAAAATCAGCCTCAAACGCACCACATCAGTCCCACCCGTGTGCGTCTAGGTTGGAACAACATTTGTGTCCCTGTTTCTACTGACACCAGATTATAAAGACAGATCCAGCCCATCAGTCGTCTGATAAATAGAAAATCCTGACGATTGAGTGATCAAACTGCTGACGGTTTACCTTCAATTTAATAAAGTGACATGATTGAGTTGTGTGCCATCAATCATTTACAAAAATCAGGTGTCAAATCAAATAATATCTGACAGGTGTTTTGTTCAAAAATGAATACAAAAGTGTCAGAATGAACAATTCCAAGTATGTCTTCAGTTTACGTCATCGATGCAGCTGTGCGGTTCTCTCTCCCAGCCCGTCACCGCTACAACAGGCAATAAACGACGTCATGAGCGCAGGCTGAGCCGTCGTTAAAGGTGCATTAAAGGCCGCCTGCAGTGAAGTGGTGACTCACCTGTTTGATCTTTGAGAAAAAGGGGAAAAAAAAGAAAAAAGAAGCTGAAGCACTTGCGTGGGTCCCAGCTGAGAATAAAACGAACAGTGAAATGGAGTGATGACAGTTGGGGCTGTTAAGCTGTGACCGTTGACGGACGACGACTGAGACCTTTGCACTGTTTTAATACTTATAATAACATTAGGCTCGCTGCACGCGGTGTAACATCAGCTTTAACTGTCAGACTTTGAGGAGCTGTTCAGGAAACAGTGCTGTGTTTCTATGTACGGCATCGGGCTTTATGAGTTTGTCCAACTGGTTTTGCTGTAGAGGAGTGTGTGTAGTCCTCCAGCTGAAGTTAAAGGATAGTGTGAAAAAAATGGGAAATTAAGTCGCGAATTATTAGGTTTAGTCCATTAGTCCATTTAGTCAGGTGCTTTTCTGCCATGTTGTGGATCCATGTAAGAAACCTTTAAATGTTTTAAATTGTATGAAAGCTTTAAGTAACAAGAAAGCATGTTTCTTCATCACTGCTCAGATGTTCTTCAAAGATGTCAGCTGTGCTTTGTGCCCACGTGGTTGCTGTAAAAACGCTCTGCAGGGGAGCGTGATTATAATCAAAAATCCTTTCATTCTGGATGAATAAATGCCTCTTCATTGAATTCAGTTCTCGCTGATGCAGAACGGTCAAGAAGCCTTTCAGAAACGTCATGCTGGGCGCGCAGGTAGTCGAGTGGTTAGCGCGCATGCCGCGTACGCAGTGGACCCAGGTTCATATCCGGCTGGAGGACCTGCACTGCATGTCACACCCCCCATCTCTCTCCCCTCTCAGGTCTATCCACTGTCAAATAAAGGTGTCTATGCCTCAAGAAGTTCTTTAAAAAAAGAAACGTCATGCTTTGGACAGACTTTTCCTTCTGTGGTTAAACGGTCTTGCTGATTTGGAGCTACTCGTCTATGTTTCTGCTGTCCCGTCAACAACACTGTTATTAATCACATCTTTTCCACTGGACTTCACGACACTTTGTCTCCCCTCCGTCCGCCTGCATTTTCTCCTGCCGACATTTGATCCGCAGCCCAGCGCTGTGACGCAGACAGAGCGTCATTTCTTCCTACGTGGAAATGTCATCCTAATCGGATGTCCTCACTGACAGGGTGAGCCGTGGCGTCACTGGATCCGTGGATTTTTTTGTCCTTAAACATCAGCTCTCCTGGTCACCTGCTGCTCCTCCCTCCTCACTCACAAACACTCGTGGAGATTTTCAGTTCCCCTTTGTGTCATGTATCAAAGTAGGGTTGTGTGTGTGTGTGTGTGTGTGTGTGTGTGTGTGTGTGTGTGTGTGTGTGTGTGTGTGTGTGTGTGTGTGTGTGTGTGTGTGTGTGTGTGTGTGTGTGTGTTTATTCATTTACCGTAATTTATGCCCTGTGTCAAACTGTCAGCAGTCTCAAACACACCTCTGATAGAGATTTTGAACATTTTTAAAGCAAGCGTTTCCATTTGCTTTGTGTGTCTCCCTCCCCCTTACATGTTATCAATAACTTATTTCCTAGTTTCACCATGTCACTTTTTCCATTTGAACTTCTCCCTTTAATGACATAAAGCCTCAGCAGCAGTCATGCGCTTCAGAGGAGAAGAGGTGCGTCATCGTCTTATCTAACTTGTAAAAGGTGCAGACGAAAGTTTATGTACTTAAAACTGAGGAATGCCTGCACGCACTTGAGCTACAGGTGAAAAACAACGTGCCAGAAGAAACAAAATAATTTATTTAATATTACAACCTCTTTAACCTAATGGTTTTAACAAATTGTTAATGTCGGGATTGTCGAATGTAAAAAGAGGTGACTGTTAAATGTCCTTCCTTCATAATAATCTTTAAAATCAGCTCCTTTCTCTGTGATTTTCTGTAGACTTCTCCTGTCAGGTGTGCTGCATTTACTGAGGGGAAATGATCATCTTCAGTAAGTCTATTCATGTAATTAAGTCAGTTTCAGCGGTTTGGCAGCTCACACCTGCCCTATAGAACAGACACTGTCACTGTTCTGAAATACAGAAAGAAGTCAGAATGGGACATTCGTATTTTTCCACAGAAAATCGGCCTTAATAACCAAACTGCACTCACTGAACTTTGTATTGAAAGATGGCCTGAGGAGGAGATTAGATGTTAGATAAATATGAATGCGCGTTTACATCGGAATTACCAGAAGACGCCGGACCTGCTCGTTCGCTTCTGTGCGTCACGTGCTTGGGTTTTGTGTTGCTTGCGCTTTTTTTTTTTTTTTTTTTTTTTTTAAATAACTTGCCCACACACTGCTCTTCTTTTGACATCGAAATATGATGGAATGGCTCGTGCTTTAGGCGGCTGAAGGCACGCAGGCTCATTTGGACTTCAAAGCGTTCACCTGCTGATTTTCTTTTCTCTTTGTCTCTGTTTTGTTTGTTTCTTTGCTTTTTTTGTTTGTTTGAAACAGTGTGAGGGTGAGGGCTGGCGGTGCCGCTCAGGTGAAGCTTTTCTGTGTGTACCATTAACAACACGCGCACGTGCTGCATCACATTCCATCCGCCCCTGGCGCACGTGCCATGTTCCCACAGCTCCTACATTTAGACGAAACTGTCGCGTGGACTCTCTGAGAGTCAACCTTTATGGCAGCCGTCAGCCCTCTCGTCTGTGGCCTAGGTATGATATGTGATCAGGTGAGATACCAGATGTGATAACACTGTTATCTGTCAGCCCATCATGCCGCGCGGCGGGCTGAGGAGCAGACAGGTGACATTTGGACGCTGGTAAGGCTCCGTGGCCGTGAGTTTATTGAGAGACAGACACCTTCCATCGACCCCCCGCTCAGGTCCTAATGAACGAGCGTGTTTCTCTCGCTCGTCGTTAATTTAGGAATGACGCAGCTGAATTAGCAGACTCTACGCGTGGCGCTGCGCCCCTGTGCGCGCGCGCCGAAGCTGCTGCGCGCGAGCCCCCGCCGCGCTGCAGAGAGAGAACCAGTGAAGAAGAAATGGATCATCTGACAGCCGGTGTGTTCGCGAAACGCTATCCAAAGCAAATAGACAAGAGTGAATGTGTTTGAGTGGTTTATTTCATGTGACATTTCGCCGCCGATGTGCGCTCATTGCCTTATAAGGAAAGACAGTCGTGCCTTTCTGCAATAGGCCGAGCGCCGCAGCCTGCGGTAACCCTGCACTTTAACCCTTCAGCTGCTGAATTTTATTTGGTCCAAGCGAATGAAACAATGCAACGAGGGGTTGATGGACAATTTAACGTTTTTATTTTGAAAGCAACACATCGAAATCGCGCCCACACTGCATATATAGGCGTAATGAATAACAATTAACAGCAGGTTATATGAGCCAGTGGCAGTTAACACCTGGACGTGCGATTTGTGAGCCTCTTCTTTGTCCGCCAACGTTTTAAAATAATTTGTACTCGAGCGCAACCGTGTGCGCCCGGGTTTTCAGGCGAGTCTGAAGGTTTTTGTCGCCAGAGGTCTGTGTGCCCCTGTAGATCAGGCCTAAGCTGGTTCATTCCGTGAGTCATGTCTGCGCGCACTTCGTGCCTAGTGATAACGGAACCGGCTGGTGCCTGTCCTTTCGGGGGCACCGCGGTCAGAAATAACCCCGCTGGAGTTAAAGCCGGCGGGGTTAGAGGATGCTGACCTACATCGGCCGCCACACAACCAGGGGGCTATCTCTTAACACCGCGAAAATCCGCCAGAAAATCCCCGCGACACGGTGCCATCTGAGATGTCATCTCTTTGTGTGACCTTGACTCAGAGAGGATATGGAAATCTATTCATTGTAATGCGCATAACAGCGGCCGAGCTCTGGCCGCAATTTAGCTTCACACGGGCAATGATTCATGGCGCATTATCATCCAACAGAGGCGGCTCTATCCGATGCTTTAGAGCCATCGGGTGGAATTTGTTGTCCTATTTCACCAGGATTCCCCGTGATAGACGAGGCCTTGTTGTGTTGGCGGTGATAAATCAGTCTACCAGGCTCTGGCCTTGACGTTGGTTGGGCCTGCCGTGATTTTTTTTTACTGGGAAGAATTCGTTTTGTGATAATGGTTGTTCATAATGACAAGTAAACCCAGCGGGATGATGCGCCCCGGCTCATGAATACATGTCGGGCCGCTCTGTGGGTGGTGCTGAACGCGCACAGATAGCAAAATGTGTCCAGTGACGCCAGCCTATCGTGTGTTATTCAAAATACAACAGCGAGCCGAAGGCCTCGCCGTGCTGCCACATTTGAGTTGGTGAGCAGCACACTGAGGCCATCACGGTCCAGAATGAAACACTCTCTTCTTTCATAGCACCCTCTTGCAGTTAGATCTCGCTTCACATGCAGCGACACAGGAGGGAGACATGTGCCGTTCAGGGTCTCACCTCAGCTCGTACTTCGGAGAACTGCAAGTCATACATTGATCTATTGCAAATTGAATCGCTTTCGTCCGGATACAAGACAGAATATTTCTTATGATTATTATATGTGATCGCATTCCTGAGTCGTTTGACGCATATGTGGGTTTTTAATTACAACCAAACAAAGCAGAGGCTGTCATCAAACACCGGGACTCTTTCTTAGATGCGGAGAGAAAATTGAGTGAAGCAGACTGGAGTGAAAACTTAAAATGGTACAAGTCCGGACTCCCTTTCTTATACACGTTTGATGTTTTATGGTTTTGCCATAGCAAAAAAAAAAGAACAGGCCAAGTGTATGTTAATTAATAAGGATTAATAAGCTATGTATCGACAGAAATGAAAGTTAAAACATGAGTTCAAGTACATAATAAAAAACACCACGATACAAATGTACAGATAAAATAAAACCCAGCTAAAGTAACGTGTAATTGTTTTTAATTTAACAGGCTACAGACCGTTGTTGCAATAGTTTCCATACCCCACATTAAACGTCACACCTAACTGTTTCAGTTTGCATAGAAAAACGGACTATTCCCGTATGATTAAGAGTTCTGTTACATGTTCATACGCGATCGCAGTCGTGATTCCACTTTTTTCCGACAGCGCCTGAAAGCAGCGCGGGAACAACCCCCGCCCCTATTACCTCCCCCTCCTCTGACGTCACGCCAACGGCTATTTGCATGAAGTGTTTTCTAGCTGCGGCTCCAACTCGCCTGCAGAACGAGTCTCTCCGAGGGGGAAAGCGAGGGAAGAGTCGCAGTGAAAATAGGAGGAGGAGGGGGGCTCTTGTGTTTCACATCAGAGGAGCAGCAGGGAAGAAAAAAAAAACGGGCCGAAAGCGAGGATAAGGTGTCGGATAGCGAAAGCAGAGGGAAAATCGACAAGAAGAGCCGCTTCTCTCGCATCGGAAAATGGAGCTACCCGCCGCGGGAGAGCACGTCTTTGCGGTGGAGAGCATCGAGAAGAAGCGCAGCAGAAAGGTTTGTCACAAGAGCACCGAAGGACATTTTTACACACATGCACATGGAGAGAGGAGCATCGTTTTCTCTCCGGATGTTGTGTTCCCCCCCTCACATCAAATGATTCCTAAGATGACGGTGCATTGCAGAGTGCATTTTGCTGCGTAAAGTAACGTTACGCTCATTATGCCGTTTCTCTCCGTTCACAGGGGCGGGTGGAGTATCTGGTCAAGTGGCGAGGATGGTCTCCAAAGTAAGTCCTACTCTCAAACACAACAGCAACACTCATGATGATAACACAACATTCAAAACTGAAGTGTGTGTGTGTGTCTGTGTAAATGTGTTCATCCGTGCGAGCGTGGGCGCGCAAATGGGCGGTTGCGCGTTCTTGCTTTGGGCGCTCGACGCGTTAGCCCCGATGATGGATGTGGTTTTACGATGTATGCAATCCCCAGTGTGCCAATTAAAGGAAGACGTGTCTATAATTGAACCCTATGTTTAAGAAACGACCATATATCTGCAACTGAGTGGAGGCTGTGCCATTGTAACGCACCCTCCCCCTCCAGCCGTGCGTAAAAGTTACTCATGATTTATTACACGTGCAACCACAGGGAGTGCAAGTGTGTCAGCATGTTGTTTACACATGTACACGTCAACAAGTCATGGTATGATTCCAAAGTCAAGTGTTGGTGCTTGTAAATGCCTGCCACTGTTTGACGGGCCGATGTGTCCTCCCTGCTCACCGTCTTCCTCTCTGAACAGATACAACACGTGGGAACCAGAGGAAAACATCCTGGACCCAAGGCTGCTGGATGCTTTCCAAGACAGGTGAGTTTGGAGTTGAACAAACAGGACTCACAAGTGTACAAACAGGTGTAAGTGAATCTGCATATCCAGTTCTTCACACAATGCAAGTGTTTGTTACGCGTCCGCACATGTAAAGTAAGAATTCTCCGTACGTTTTACTCACAGGTGATGCCGTCCGCTCACCCAACCTGGATGATCTCATGTTGATGATGAACTAACTACATAATGTGTGTTGGCTAAAGGGGTGGATATTCCGCTCCCAGCAGGTTTGGATTAGGATTAACATAGGTGTCATGAGAGGGTCAAGTTAGGGTTAAACTCAGGTCAGAGTTAGCAGAGCACACTGTGACGCTGCAGCTACTTTTTGTAACAGGATAGTCATTGGAGCATCAGGTTATCGTGCTAATGGGCTACCTGCTGTCCCACCACCCAGTCACCAGATACTCCACCTGTGTCTTCTTCCACATGATAAAGGAACCAATTATTATTTATCATAAAAAAAACGATAAATTTAACTGCCAGGTTAATTTGATACACTTTTTTTTTCTTTATACTTATGTGCAACATTAATTACACACATACAAACTTCAGACCCCAGTTCAAGATTTTGCATCACACTTGTGTAAATTGCATTTTTGACCACCATTGGCGTCTAAACCATCTGTGACGTAACAAAGTCCTGTTGGTACATCCGCATCTTAGACTCCGATTTAAGGTTAGCACAGATGCGGCCAATGAATGTGAGAACAGCCTTCTGGTATCACACTCTGCACAGTGAAGCTCAAGCGTTCAAGTGAAATCACAATAGGCACAACAGATATTCGGGTGGAGGACGACTTTGAATTATGGCGCAAGTCTCTTGTAAATCTGCGTATTATGTAGGGGAAAGGCAAGAGGAATTGAACATTAATGCAGGCAGGGAACTAAACTGCGGTTGAAGTTAGATCTGAGGTGAGTGCACCATCAAAAATTGAGCCAGAGTAACCTCCACACCTCGTGTTCTCTATTAGTAAAGCACACTGTGTCCATGTTTAAAGTGGGCTACCATGGTGAAATTAACTGCTTGGCTAATTGCTAAATGGTGTGATAAGTGACTGAGCAGACAGCTCCACATGAAGGACGGTGTAATTGAATTTCTCGCATGCATGCCGTGCAAAACTGTCACTGGCTTTGCTCTGAGCCTCCCTCAGCTTCTGCTTATATCAACCTTTCAGGTGCGGGTCACACGTTAAAGCAAAACATCGACATCACTCTGTGTCTGTTTCTGCAATTACCTCTCTCTCTCCAAAGAGGAGGGGTTTTATTGAAACTAATTGCGTGTCTCTCCGGGGAGCCAAATCGTCTGAATGCCAGGCTATGAAAATACACTGAGTCGTCATTGTAATTAGATGTGAGGGAGGAGGATGGGGGAGGGGACTGACATCACTCCTGTCTGCGGTATTGAGTTACTGCCTTGGAGAGACTTGCATGGAGACTAAGGAAAGTCAGAGAGGGGCTGGCCTTTATCCTTTGCCTTGGATCTAGACATTACGGGGGATAATAAGTGTTGTTTTTGGGAAGGAGCCTCATTTGAAGCCACTGTTTACCTTTTTGTAGAAGTTAAAGACAAGTGTAATAAAGTATTGCATATTACAGGCAGGCCAGGATACTGTGAAAATGTAAATAATGATAATGACATATATTCTACTTCCATATGTGTTGAATGAATATCACTTTGCATCTGGAAGTGTAACTCCAACCTGTAACATGGGCTCCATGTTTTCTAACTGAGCCTGAGGAAGACACCCGTGACGTTGTGTTGCCATGCAACGGCGACTCATCTCTGCGAGATGGTTTCACTGATTGGCTGTTGTTTTCCTCTCCCACAGGGAACGTCAAGAGCAGCTGATGGGATATCGCAAGAGAGGACCCAAGCCCAAGCACCTTCTGGTTCAGGTGAGAAGGAAAAGGATACTTCACACTTTTACTGGTTATCACTAGGGCTGCATGATGTGGTAAAAAAAGACCATATTGCAATAATTTTGACAGATTAGGATTCCAATATGATTCACAAGAAATGGGAATGATCATCACAATTTCCATTTTCACTGAAAAAATCATGATGATGTGACGTGTGAAACAAGATGTGTAGGCCTCTGCACCTCTGCAGCACCACACTCCTTCATTGATATGCTATTTTCCAAACATTTGACCTTCATAAAAAAAAAATACAGCTTCTGTGATTGGCCATTTTACGATTTCGAGAATTAAACTAATTGATCAGCCCTAATTAACATTTTCAGGGATAATTCCCCCTCAAATCCCAGGAAGCGATGTAGAAATAATGTTGAATTTCTGATATGGGGCAGATTTAAAGGGGCACTACAGGGATTTAATATTGCACTTCCATGAAGATGGGGAACTAACATGAAACAGAAATGATACACAAATAATTAAATTAATATAAATCAAAGCTGCAAAAGGCAGAGATATCCTGACTTCTAGTCCATAGACTCAAGCTCTGGAAATGCTTGATCCTGCATTTCCAGTAATGCATCTCAAATGTATTGTTAGGCATTGGTCTGCCCGGTACGGAACACATTCCATTAGAGTGGTAAAAACAAAAGTAAAATTCCAAATTCTCTGAATCAGGCATTTAATATGTAAATATGTTTTTATATATATATATATATATATATATATATATATATATATGTATGTGTGTGTGTGTATATATATATATTGATTTATTTTACTCCGACATTATAAATATCTTTGACAATAACAATGAATATCTTTGGGTTGGGGGTAAAACAAGACATCTGAGGACCTCGTTTTGGGCTTTGTGAAACACTGATCAAGATTTTTCACCAAATTTCTGATATTTTATAGACCAAAGAACTAATCGATTGATCAAGCAAACAATTGTTAGGTGCAGCCCCACATTCCATTCAGCCCATCCACTTTGTACTTGTACTTTGTGTTATAAATGGATAGTTATGAATGGATAGAGTTATTTTCTCGGGTTTAAAAAAGCTATACAGCTGTTTTCACAGGTAGAATTGTGATCGCTGGGTATCATGTGTAAAGTCAGTCTAGAGCCTCTTTAACTTGGGTTGTAGGACCAATTAAATATTGAAAATGTTAAGATTTACTACAAGCAATAAATATGCATGAAGATATTATCTCCATTAAATTTCATAGAGACCAAATCCCTGACCTAACAGTTGTCACTAAATGACTGTGAATCGTACATTTAGTGCATCAATCACCGGTCTAAAGGCCAGGGGAACCCCTCAGAGGAGTGTTTTTTGTTCCTCTCAGGAGGGTGTTTGTGGTAACACATGGGATAAAGTCAATGACGGGACACAAAGCAGCCAGTGACATTCCTCCGAGCTGAGGTCACAGCCACAGGAGACACTTTGAAATGTCACTCTGACGGCCGGGCCCGTGGCTGAAAGGGCTGCTGGGGAACTGTAGGAGGGCTGTGTGAACATGGACTAAGGCCCCTGAAATAAACGGTGTGCTCGTCGGGGCCTCAGAAGAGCCCCTTCACACATTCCAAGCACAGTTTCTTCAGTGCAAGTCGTGGGCCTCAAGGAACCATGGCTTTTTGTTGTAGCCTGACACAGACACATGTATAGATACTGTAGACAGTTGAGCCATTAATCAAATGCCCTACAGAGAGGCGTGCCCTTTAACTTTCAATACCGATGTTAAGTACTGATTGAGTTGTACTTTTTAAAATAACACAAATGACTGTTTCTGTCTCACAGGTTCCTTCTTTCGCCCGGAGATCCAGTATTCTGGCTGACCTCCATGAAGCGTCCCTGGATGAGGACAGCTGTCAGAAGTCCGGCCCCATCCAGATGCTCCGTCCCCAGGGCCAGCAGTACCAGCTGAACAGCAAGAAACACCACCAGTACCAGCCACTGTGCAGGGAGCGTGAGACCGAGCAGCAGGCCAACGGCAAGAAGTTCTACTACCAGCTCAACAGCAAGAAGCACCATCACTACCAGCCGGACCTCAAGGTGCATGAGCCCATCTTTGCTAAACCTCGAGAGGTTAAAGCTCCAGAGCTGGCCAACAAGGGGTACAACCTTCCCCCAGTGCTGCAGCAAAAGTGGGTCCGGGACAAGGACTCCGGCTGCCTGACCAAAGTCAAGGATATTACAATGGAGCTGAAGAAGCTTCCAGCAGACCTCAATGGCCACAAAGATCCGGAGAAGGTCAAACCTAAAGAGGACGCTTCACCACAGTCTAACGGTGTCAGCAACAGCAAGCTAAAGATCGTGAAGAACAAAAACAAGAACGGGCGAATTGTTATCGTCATGAGCAAGTACATGGAGAACGGAATGAAAGCGGCTAAGATAAAAAATGGAGATTCTGAAACTGCGGAAAAGCCGTCGCAAGGAATTGACACCAGCTCGGAGAACCACCTCGAGAAGATGAGACTCGTCAAGAAGCTCGGCCTCATGAATGGATTTGCAAAAAACCCCAAAGACAAACCAGTTGTTCCCCCCTCTGGATTTAACAGGGATTGCCCCAAAGAAAAGGAACAGTCCCCCAAACTGGAGCCGACTGTGACGGAACAGGATAAACATGTCGAGGTCAGGGGTCAGGGGCAGCTTCCAGCGGATCAGCCTTTACAATTGACAACCAAGCCTAATCTGCTCTCCCTGCCCTTGGATAGGGGAGTTCCCTCCTCTCTGGACAAAAGAGGGATCCAAGGTGGATTTCAAGGACTAAAGCGACACCTCTCTGACACGGACAGTGAGGGACATGGGAGTAGTAAGAGGTTCTTGAGTTCCAGGAGCATCAGTGCTCCTAACGCTGTACCTTCCCCCACCCAAAGCATCAGCACCCACCAAAACGGTCACGTTGGACTGCAGGACTGTGGGTATGCAGACCAAGAGGAACCTATGGACTTGAGCATTGTCAAGTCCAGGCCTAAGGCCACCGAGGCTGAAACATACACACAAGGGGAACCTGTAACACAAGCTGAAACACACACACAGGATGAAACAGGCACACGAGCTGAAACACAGACAGACACACAGACAGAGCCTCAGACTGAAACACAACAGACTACAGAGAAGGACAAAGTGGACACATTGTCTGTTTCTAACCACGAAAAGGGAAAAGAGGAGACGTTTCCCTCTTTCCAGCCTTTCCTTGGGAATATAGTGATCACAGACATTACTACAAACTGCCTCACAGTCACGTTTAAGGAATACGTAACGGCGTAACCAAACTGAGTCCCAACTGTGCAACTGTATAAATGTACATGAGATATATTTGTATTTTCAGATGCTTGAATGTACAAATGGAGCCTTGATGTTGTTTTCATTTTGTACAGTTCCGTTGAAAGAAGATCTTTTATTTGCGTTATTTGCATATTTGTTCTTATAAGCTCTACCTGTTGTTACTTCTGGAGACTTTATCATTGCAGTATCTAATTTCAGCTATTTCAAACTGAGTTTAAACAGCAAAATTAGGTTGAAGACGCTCTTAACTCTTGTAAATACTCTCCACTTTTCTATGGATGTAATTTGATTATACACTCAGCTGTCTGTCTCAGATATTGTTCAACAAATTGAGGCTTTATGGAGAATTTTGTAAGGAAGAAAAATTATATTGAAACATGGTAAATTACACTGTGTCTGTGTGTGCGTGAGTGAGTGTGTGTGTGTGTGTGTGTGTGTGTGAGCGTGTGTGTGTGTGAGCGTGTGTGTGTGTGTGTGTGTTAACAGATGGACAGATTTAAACAAGGATGCATGCTGCTTGGACAGATTATGCCATTAGGCATGCTTAAACAAGCGGATAGAGAAAAATGAAGCGCACTATCTGTCGATAAATGTGATTTGGATTGCTGAAAGGGAAAATGAGATTGTTTTAAACTGAAAGGTTATTAACGGCTAATGTTCGATATACGCTCTTTTCATTTGATCTCTGTTCACAGCTCAAGTGTTTGTTGATTCATGCCTCTCAAGGTCCGATACAGAGCACAAGTCACTTGCGTTAAGACAGTCGATTTTACAATCCTGCGACTGTTTGTTTTATGTTCTGCAGGAGTGCAGTGACTAAAAATGCCATTTTTCATTTGAATTATATCAGTGGTAAATCTGTGGTAACACTGCCAGTTGAGCTGTGTAATCCGACAGATTAGTCCCACCAGCTGGGTGCTCTATGAATCAGTTTTTCATGTTTCTGTTCTCTGGCGCCCTGACATGTTTCGCCGTTCTGTGCCGGATTGAAATCCCTGGCGTCACATTTTTGAGTAACTTTTGCAACAAAAGCACACATTTTTTGTCACGATCAGCTCTGTCCCCCTGTGTCATACATGCCCCCCCCAGCACTTTTTTGATCTGAGGTGCATCGACCTACTCTGTGAGAACGTTGATCAGATGCACTTTCGATGTTTTGTGTGCAGACTTTAAAGAAAAAAAAATTAAAAATGAAGGCTTCTAATGATACATTTTGCAATAATAAAATTGTTTGCAAGTGGTACGTGGACTTGTGTGCAACGTGTTTCTGTTTTATACTTAAATAATCCAACACCAGCCCAAAAGAAGAGGAGGGGAAAAAAACAACTGATGGCTGCTGTCCGACCTCACATGTGACCTTCTTGGCTTCCCACCGAGAATTAAAGATTTTAAGCAGAATGGGCGGCAGCTATGAGGCTGTTAAACGGCTAACCTTACCTCATAAGTTTCCAAATCTGTACATGGCTATATTCGTGGCCGTGTGTGTGTGTGTGTGTGTGTGTGTAGGCTGCGGGCCGTGAGGATTATTACAGAGCCTGTGAGTTTATTTTCAGATGGGCTGTCCGGACCAACTATGTGCCTCGTATGCACGCTGTTTCTGCAGGTCGGGCCTGGTGCGCTGCCACATATGGAGAGCAGCGCCTCGTCATTCATTTCAGTCACGCACAGCGGGTTCAACAGGCCCGCCGAGCGCCTGGAAGCCATGTTTGTGGTTTCATTCCGCAAGAAGATCTCACGGGATCAGAACTGTAAAGGGGGCTGCAGGGTGGTCTGGTCCAACTGTAACTCCTCAAAGATCTCGAGGTGATTGTATAATAATAATAAGAATAATAATCGTAATAATTATAATAATAATTTAACTGCTGTATATTAAATAAGGAAAATCAGTCCCCCATTGATTTTACCAGCCGGCCCCTACACGAGGATGCAGTTGATAGTTTTGACCTGGGCAGCTGCTCATGTCAGATGTTTCTTGGGTAAATCCTCCTGACACGCTGAGACACGCACAGCGGGAGGAGGCTTGATTTCTCTGCTTGACCCGCAGGTTCGACCCCGGGTCCGTCTCAAACCGCAGGACGGAGGCTTTCTTTTTTATTTCCATGTTTTCACGGTTTCCTATTTCTGAGCTGGCCGCCGCTCCTGTGCAGAGGCAGACAGCTGCTGCTGCTCGGAGTGACTGCAGGGCGCGTCTCTGAAGGAGAGGTGTGCGGAGGAGCTCCTGCTTCACAGAGCCTCTCCAAACACTGCTGCTGTTTCGTTGGAACAGGAACCTGTGCTGTGTTTTTATTTTAATACGTTGAGGACACACTGATATCCGCCTTTTTTCCCCCCGACGCTCTGAGCACATGACCCGCAGTGTAAACTCCACGACCGACGCGATGAAGACGGTCGCTCTCGACCATTTCCTCGGCTGCACGCCCCGCCAATAAAACTGCTTTCTGTGCGCGTTAACGCGAGGAACGGCAGAGAAAATGGCTGTCCTCCCTCCGCTCCATCCACCGTCTCCTCTCTCGTGTCTGTGAAGCGCCTCGCAGCGCACAAATAAATTGCGACAGTTTCGGCTAAAGACGCTGCGTCGGGAAATTCCCCGCAGGATTTAAGACCACACCATTTCCTTTAAGTGTCTTGTTTTGCTTGTAGGCAAAACATTTTTTTTTTTTTAATGAAACAAACTTAAGCTGGCTTTGTTTGCCTGTCAGATAAATCAAACCAGAAGTGGATAAAATGGTGTAAGACTGGTCGTGTTGGTGATCCACCCTCTTTTCCTCTTCCTCTTATCTGCCAGCTCAAGCTGAATGTGTGCGTGCGTGACTGAGGCAGGCCCGCGTGTGCGCCATGAACGCACAGGTAGTGTGCTGTGGATTTTCCAAAAGCGCATGATAGATATATATCCAGGGAGCCTCTCTACGGAAGGCTGGTGCTTCTGACAGAGACGAGTTCATTCTACCCAGTTCCCCCCAGCAGGCCTGCAGTTTAGATAATAGAAATATAGTGTGAGAGCACATCTGCGCCACAGTTTAAAGTCGAGGCACCCCAGAACAAAACGTCTGCGACGCGTAAAATGTGTCTGATAGCCCTCATGGATATGACGAATTACGAGCGTGGCCCTCTATTGGTGCAAAAAATAACCTTAATAATGAGCTCAACTTTTTTTATAAACGTGTGCGCTCCTTTATTCTGTGAAAATGTGTCCACGTTGTTAAAGATAAAAATCATTTTTTGTTTTGTTTTTTTAAAAACCCTGCTATGAGAACGACTCAATGATTCGTTAAATAGTTGGTTACATTGATCTGTTGATGGCGATGCCAAACCGATAAGCCCTTCACTGTGCCCCGGTGATCAGTCTGTGGAGCGCGAGCAGAGCGCACACCACTGCGCCTGCTTTCACAATGACTAACTGTGACCTGCTGTGGCAGCCCGGCTGTATCCAGTTTGGTGACAAACAAACAGGTGACTAAACCTCAAATTATCCCGCACTGACTGACGCACCCGTGTTGTCGTCAGTCCACATGTGTGAGTCGACACCAGTGAAGACACTGGGCCTGTGCGGGCTCCAGTGTCTCCACATCACCCGCTCATCCTCAGCGTGGAGACAACTGGCGGACCAAACAGACCAGCCCGGTGCTTTCACCAGCGATCTGTAGACAATGTGCAAATCTTATTTTTTTTTATTTTTTTTTTTTTAGAAACACGCAATTGCAAATACCCCCATTTAAAGCTGGTATGCATGATGGTTACCTGTGTGTGCAAGACAAGACCCTCAGTGATAAAACTGCCCTATCTCACCTTTCCAATTACCTTTCCGTATTATCTTTTAATAAGTAGATTGAACCTGACAGAGAGGTCAGGCGGGGATGGTTGTACGAGAAACCCCCAAAGAAAGAGAGAAAAAAGAGGAACAACCTTTAACATCAGTCGCCATTGGCTGTTCCATATCAACGTCTCCGCGCCTCCACTGTTAATGATCTCACCTCTCACAATAACAACCTGACCAAACTTGCTCAAAGGGGGTCGAAGAATGCTCCACCCTCGCTCCATCTTTCTCTTTCCATATTACTGCATTTTCCATATCACCGCCTTTGTGGTGCGGCAGGGATTTCCCGTTCGTGCGCACACCGAGAACCCGCGTCTTGCCCGGATACAAGCCAACCAATGGTGTTTAAACGGCGGCAGCACTGCTGCACTGCAGGCGCGCCGAGACCAATCGCATCCAGAGTGAGAGGTGCGTCCGTCTTCCCTCTCTGTCTGCGCTGGCTGTTTGGTACAGTGGAAAGAAATACGGCGGGGAAGACTGGAATAATGACTGCAATTACAAACTGCGTCCGGCAATCATGTCATGATGAGACAAACGTCCTTGAGGAAACAGCCACTGTAGGCTTCACATGAGTCAGTGCTCTGCGCCGATGAAGCATTTACCAAGGCGTTCCATTTTACAGCTACATCTGTATAAAATGTAGCTACGTATTGTCCAACAATCAAACTTTTGATGAAATGACTTGTGATTGATTTTCTCCCCTCTCCCTCCAAAATAAAATAATCTGCTAATCTGGTCTGATTTGAATAACAGACCCATGCATTGTAGTAAGCACTGTGGTCCTTGGAGACAGCCTGAGCTCCGTTCCCTGGATAGGATTTCTATTTGTTGGGCTGAACGAATAGATTTTGTGTCATGTCACATATCAGCTGCATGAGATTCGTTTGATGCCTTCATGAGGATGAAATGAGAAGAGGGGAGAAGTCCCAGTGCGCCGTGGAGTCGTGCACTTTGCGCACACAGCAACAAATTCATCATCTGCATCTGCGGACGCCTAAATATTAAATATTGTGAGGATGAATGAATCACAGCGGATGAAAATATGCCAGTGGCCACTGTAAAAATTAACTCATTAACCCTTTAAAATCTCCGATGGGTTTTGTCTTGATCACTGCGCATCGCTGGAGGAATTTAGATATTAGATGATAAGAGTATGGTCCGCCGGTTGTTTAAGGGAACCCGTCGGCCCGAGTCTTTCTCCCGTCGGTCAGTGTTCTCGTCTTGAAATCACGCAAAATCCGTTTCATATAATCTCCCTATTTCATCTTACTGAGGATTTTTACCATTAATTCAAAATCGCGATTCTGTTCGGTTCTCTTGAAATGTTAAGTGTTAACATTCTGAATTCTTCTTGACAAACTAAATAAAGTTAATAAACATAACATTTGATTTATGGGACGTACAGATCGGTCCTGGTGACAGACCGTTTGTATATGTTATTCAGAAAGTCAGCTGACTTTGTTAGGCCTCCTCAGAGAGACACGTTGGATATTTAATAAGGTTGTCTGTGCATTCTGTAGATTTAATATGTATCTTCGCAGGACGCTCCTGTATTTACATTTACATATTTAGTTCTGTATGTGAATCGTCAGTCGACATTGAATACCGCGCAGTTAAAAACTGCTTTAAGCCTGATGTGACTCTCTTTGGTCTATACAGGAAAATACCGGCACGTTGTGTTCATACACACCTGATCAATGAACCTGACTGTTTGTTATATGGCGCTCTGAGAAATGAGGCTGGCAGCCCTCCATTCAGGCTGCAGGAAGCAGTCGTCTAAAAGACTCGTGTCGATTTCTGATTAGGCTACTTAAATAAAACTGAAATAATAAACGAATGAATAAAGATGAGAGCCCGGTTTAAAAGTTTAACAGAGATATATTCTCCTCACTCACCTCAGACAATTAAACTAATTATCCGACATTTGGAATCATGTTCTTAATTTATAGCCTGAATATTTGCTAAAATATCCCACTGTGTCTGTGGAGGTAGCTTTCCTATTTTATAAAGCTCTATTTCCTACCTTTCAGGCTGTTATTATTATTATTATTATTATTATTATTATTATTAATAACAATAATATCAACATCGTCATCATCAATTAAAATTATTTATTTTATTCAGTATTGCCGCCTATTGTCCGCACTTGCAGAGATTTTGTCTCTTACTGTATAAAGGCTATATATTTTTTTTTGTCTTTATTTCTGAGCTAGAAAATGTTGGCTACCTATCGGCCTGTGAACAAAACAGTGATCTTATTCATGTCACAGCCACCTCATTTGAGACTCCGTTTTTTTGTTTGTTTTTTTTAACATTCAGCACAAGGATTGGATAATATTTTTTTATTTTGTTTTATTAAATCAAGGTTTACGGATTATATTTTTGGTTAAAAAGAAGATATTCCCCTCCTTGCTCTGGTGTTAACTGCTGTTCTATTCTGGCTCTTTGATTGCGTTGGCTAGTGTATTAAAAATAGGCCGAACAGCCTACAGATTATTTCCGCAACTGCAGATCACTCTTGGTGAGTGGGCAGACATCATGACCAAAAAAGGAAATGGCGACATTAAAGCTGGTAATGTTTATGTTTGAGAGACCTCAGAGGCAAACCGCAACCTGTTTCAGTGTTTTATTGAACGGATCGCTCAGAGGATGACCACAGAGGGAGGTGACAGGTAACATCTTGCCGTAAGGCCAAGAAATATGAAAAGCGTCCCTGTTACCTGCATCAGCTGATCTTTTCTGGTTTCATTTTGCGTCATATCAAAAGCTTTCTTTTCGTCGCCTTCTATAAAACACGGCCACTAAACGCCTGGCGGTATGGTGTCATCTCACCCGACTCAAGATCGTTTCTTTTTAAGCTGACCACTCCGTGAACCCTTATCTGCGTTTAACATGGATGGCAGCCTTTCATTTAAATGTGTAGCCCAACGCGAAGGTATTTCAAACGGCCATAAATATAGGCGTTAATTAAATATCCCGTCTTCAAACGTTGTCTTCAAAATTAAAGGCCACAGGGTGTTAAGGTGAAGTAATATGAACACAAATAGCTTCTGGTTTTGTTTGGCAGAGGTGCACTGGTCCTTTTTGTCGGCCTAAGACAGCAGGACAAACGAATTTAATGCGGACAGGCGATTCATTTATAACGACTTCACCCAGACTGTCTGTGTGCTAATGGACTAACTGTCCGACAACAAGCTCTGCCGAGAGACTTTACTGCATTAGCTAATAGATGCGTCGCCGGATAGACTGAACGAAAATGAGGGCTTTCTCAAACAGTTGCTCGCGCTGTCGCATAAATCCAACAGCCTTATCATTTCCTGCTTTCCCTATATGCTGGACGACACTGTCGCGTGCATTTAACCACTCTACTTTCTGTACCACGTGCATTTTTGAATATCTCGCATTACTTGCGCGAAATGATTCACCCGCCGCGCGGGTAAAAAAGCCACCATTTCCCCCCCGAAAGAATTCACACAGGCGCACGCTCCTCCCCTCACTTAGCAACCCGAGCACGTAGCAACGGCTCGACCAATGGGCGTTCTCATCGAGGTTCCACCGACTGCGGTTCCCTAGCAACGCTGTAAAAAATTGCGCTGACGTCCATTCGTTCGGGAGTATTATGGTCTGTCGGGAATTCAGAGTGGCTGGGACTGGAGAAAAATATCTGCTCTGCTAACGTTAGCGTCCATCGAGCTAACGGTAGGTAGCACTGGAGTAAACATGGAGCTGTCTGCCGTCGGGGAGAGGGTGTTCGCTGCCGAGTCTATCATCAAACGGAGGATAAGGAAGGTAAGCATGAGATGTAACGTGCCTCTTTTCTCCCAAAGCGTTGATTATCACGCACCAACACCGCACTCTAATAGTACTGTTGCCCTGCAAGCTAATGAATTTCTGTTTGTTTCTGATGGCACGCAGGGTCGGATTGAATACCTTGTGAAATGGAAGGGCTGGTCTCCCAAGTAAGTCCCTGCTACATTGTGCCTCTTGCATGTTTTCAACCCGCGGTTGTGCTGTGCTGCGCTGCCTCGGTTGGGGCTGTCGTTAGCTCGCCAAAGCTAGCGAGACAGCCGGATTAAAACTGAGGTGTATAGCACGATGGAGATTTTAGCTCGCGGGCTAACGCTCTGTGGCCATCCACATACTGTGTGTCAGCGTTCGCTTCCTCAATCTAACTTCGTGTTTTAATTCACAGATACAGCACTTGGGAGCCAGAGGAAAATATTTTGGACTCGCGCCTGTTTGCCGCTTTTGAGCAGAGGTAATGTCTGGGCTGGCCTTTATGGGCAGAGCCAGCGAGCGTTCACATGTCCAATAAATATACAGTGTCCTCGGTGCACTTTGCTCCGGTGACACTCTAAAATGGGTGTCTCTAACTGTTTTTTTTTCTCCACAGGGAGCGTGAGCGGGAGCTCTATGGGCCCAAAAAGAGGGGACCGAAACCCAAGACATTTCTGCTTAAGGTACATTTTGCAGCGTTGTTCGGGCTTTTTTGTAAAGAGTTGCACGCGACAGTGTTGTCGGGTCAGATGTACGCAGGACACACCGTGTAAACCATGTGTATTCTGGTGCCTCAGCTGTTCCCTTAAACCATGTCAGCATTCATCTCCACCACAGTGAGTGTCCCCTAAATGATGCTAATTACGCATATTTATAACAGCGCATCAATTAGTTGGCGGCGCGTGTTGGCTAATAAAGCTGAGTTGGATCGCCTCAACAAACAGTCACTCTTGTTTATAAGCTGCCACTGAAGCGACCTCAAATTCTTTAACCCTTTAATATGATCCGTTGTTTTAAGTAATGTGATTGTCATCGAATTCTCCTACGTGAATGAGATCGGTTTGGCAAAGCGTCATATCCTGATGCAGTCGGAGAGGTTTCAGCTTTTTCAGGACAGCCAACCGTGAAAATTGCTTAATGACCGACAGTTAATCTTGAACTAAATACCGGGATCTCCGTTGACAGGCCTGTTGTTGTGGGATTGCGCTGAATAAATACGGTGGCCTGCCTGGAACAGTTTGTTGCTGTAGATGTTTATTTTTTTATTTTATTTTTTTTAAAAAAAAGATATTTATGTATGTGAAAGTTTGCACAGGTGTGAATCATAGTTGATTAAGTCAATTTAGCTGCTTCACTTTCAGGTTTCTTGTACTGTGCCTGCTGCTTCACTGTCACTGTTTTTGTCTTGTTTTTCTTACTATGTCAAAATGTTAAGACGACTAAGAAATGAGAAATTGTTATGCAGTAGTGTTGTTTTTGTTATACAGATTTTTATATAAATGTTCTTCTTTTCTTACCTTCCAATAGGCTCAGGCCAAAGTCAAAGCCAAGTCCTATGAATTCAGGAGCGAGGCGGTCCGAGGGATGCACATCACCTACCCAACCCCAGAGCCCATTGTCACCCCCAGGGCCAGAGAGGGCCTGAGAGCTGTTGTTCCCACCATCTTCCCACCAAGTACTGTCAATCGCGGAGAAAGTGTCCGTGTCCGACCGTCAGAACTGTGCACGCGTGAGCTTCAGCAAACCGGTCCAGATGGACTCATCCATGTACCCAAAAAAAGAGGGCCGAAGCCGAAGCCCCGCTTCAAGGACAGCGGCGGCGGCCCCGTGGTCTCTGAGCCCCACAAGAGGAGAGCAGAGGAGCAGGTGAGCCACATCCCTCACAAACTGGCCAAGCTCCAGGGGGGTGAGGAGATGAGGCTGGTCAAAGTATCACACAGACATCCAGACTACCACGGTCATAAACACCACCACCATCACCACCACCATCACCACACACACAACCGGGGAATCTCCGGTGGAAGCTCCTACAAGCAGTTCTACTCAGAGCGCAGCCTGCACCCACACAGAACAGACACGGACACTCACAGGACTAAGGACAGCTCCAGCTACCTGGCACCTCCACACTTCAAGCACCAGTCCAAAATGAGCCAGAGCCTGAGCCGCCCGGCAGAGCTGCCACAGATGGAAAAGCCTTACTTCTTGGACAGGCCGTCCCCTACCAGGCTCGATGTCGACCTGGACGAAGTGACGTGGAGGCCCTCCCTCGGCAACGTGGAGAAGGTCCTGGTGACAGACGTGACCACCAACTTCCTGACCGTCACCATCAAGGAGAGCAGCACTTCTAAAGGCTTCTTCAAAGGCAAAAGATGATTGACTGATTTCTTTGCGCTATGCTTTGCTTTCTCTGGAGTTTATATGTCATAGTGTGTTTGTTAGGCAAAGCAGTTTTTGTATGTAATGTATAAAAACAAATTACATATTGTGCATATGTGTATATATTATAAAGTTGAACATCTGTTTAATGTATTGACCAAATCAAATGAAGTCAATTTCACAAGTTGCATTGGTTAAACATGACTGAGTTGTTTCCTTTGCGGCAGCAGGCTACTTTCTGTACAGAGTTTGTGAATTTTCTTGTTTTTCAACTGTAACTAACTAGAATGTATTTTTTCACTCATATCTTCCAGCCTGGCTCATGTCTGTAAATCATGAGAAGCAAGGCAAGGGTTAGATATTAAACTCAGTCTGTGGATTGAATATTTCCACTTCAATTTGAACCAATTAGACTGAATATACCCTGTTCAATTCAACGGGGCTGATATTTAGAAATTGACTCAAGCACTTTGAATTCAAAAGTATTAAAGAAATAATCCGTTTGTGTTGTGTTCAGAGACCGAGTCCATGTCGGGAGTTTTTGTAATGTCTAACATTTCAAATTGTAAGATAAATGAATAAATTCAACAGGGACACTCTGTGCATATAACTACATTTTTCCATTAACATAGTATATTTTACATTTTCATAGAAAACCTTCATGAAGCTTTAATGTAATAATTAAAGAGTTGGTGTTTAATTGCTTTTTAGACGCTTTTCAATAAATCCTTTGAATTTTCTCATTCCGTTGCTGTCGTGTTTTGTGGTCTGTGGCACACACGTCGGGCCGGACCCGTTTTAAATCCTCGTTGCCAGTAAAAGCCATAAATGAAATAATGGATTTGATCAAAACATGTTGCAGTCAGCGTGCCATACGTATATCTGAAAGGCTTTTTTTTTTTTTATTTCTCACATATTTTTAACGGCTTCAGTTTCTGTTGCACGGGGAAAACGGTTTATTTTAAATTCCTACAAACTACCAGTGATTTGAGCTGTGAGACAGTAAAAGGCCTCAGGGCGCCAAAGAAAATATTGAACCTCATCTCTCCATAAGAAGCCTTTTCGCAGCAGGCCTACATTCATTTCTGCTTAAAGTTTTTTTTTTATTATTTTTTTTTTTTTAAAGAAAAACAGCGCACATTGTTCATTAAGCTCACAGACCTGCTGGGAGGATTTGATTTAAAACTGCGCCGTGCCCTTCAGGTCCGCTTTCTCATTAAATCCAGTCATCTGAATAAATGACATTAAAAAAATGCAGCTTGTCATTCTTATAGGCCCCGACGGCTGGATTCTGTTTTAGTCTTATTTTTTTAAAATCCAATTTCTATCATTTGAGAAAAAGCGGCAATTTAACAAAGGCCTATCGAATTTTTGTTTCTAAAGGGAGGATGTATAATTAACCAGAGCCGCACAGTCTGTACGATGGGACATATTTTAGAACAGCCTCCGTTTATTAAAGCTTGCAGTCTGACGCTCATTATAGGCGGCCACCATATTTACCGTAAGTCAAACTGTGCGTGTGATCGGCCTCAGAGCTGATCCATCCACACACTGCATACAGCCTATCAACCTCCAGCCAAGCTGCGTCTGATGAGTGCAGAGGATCAACATGACATTCACCGGATTAAATCATTAACTGTGTGAGTCCACCTGGTTACATCTGACCATGGTGTCCTGTCAGGGGAAGTGGACATCAGAGAGTGGCACAGATTCAAATCTAGCCGCACAAAAATGGTAAAAATAGAACTGATTTTGTTTCGAGCTGATCGCCAGCGGGTTCACGCATAACGTCATTCTGTGCAAATATCAGCTGCTCTGACACTGACTCGACACAAGACAGAAAGGGACTGAGTGAGGGCTATGAGTCTGTGACACTCCTCCTCTTGCAGCAATAATATAACACAACCACTGAGCACTCGTGCATTTGAATTTATTCGGGATTATACACACTATCAATACATCCCACTGTGTGACGATACATGACGCACAGTCAGGAAAATAAATGCAGAAATACTGAGAGTTCCAACTTCACAGCTGTAGTACAGTGAGATTATATGCATGACCGTTTATTCAACCCTCTTCACATGGTCAAATTTAGGGAAAGAAAGAAAGAAAGAAAGAAAGAAAGAAAGAAAGAAAGAAAGAAGGAAAGAAAGAAAGAAAGAAAGAAAGAAAGAAAGAAAGAAAGAAAGAAAGAAAGAATTTTTTTTTCTTCAGGATTTTTCATTGTTGCTGTTGTTGAGTCCGTGCTGTTCCTCCTGGTCCTTTACTGTGAAGAAAAAAGCAGGGGAAAGCAGTTATCTGGATGTTCCATCACTTTACACATGTGACACATTTCAGCATCATTCACAACAGGTGGAGACATTATGTAAAGTGTGACAGAGTGACAGTCTAACAACATCAATGTGTGATGTTGAATGTTTTATTAATATATATTCTATAATAAGGCATGACTGTGTAACGTTCAATATTCAAGTTTTGCAATAAGCCCTGTTGTTTTCACCATGTCTCTTTTTTTTTTACTTAAACAGGAAGCTCAGTCATGTGAGATAGATGTCTTACTGTTAGTGTCTGTTAGGAATGAAATACGGTTTGAGAGGACTTGAATGAGCCACCTGACAGTGTTAAGAATATGACATTATATGAGCCTGACTCTGAAGAGAGTTTGGCAGGTTTCTGAGGTTTCCTGCTGTGCTGATGCGATAAGATCACAGAAAACAGGAAGAGAAATAACACGCTGGCCATGAGAAGATACCTACATCAAAAGACATAACTCAAAGCGCAAAGGCGAAAAAAAAAAAAACGCAAGGTTCAAAAATTCAGATGGAGATGAACTTTACTGAGGCCCTGTAGCAGCGACCGTTTGTGTCCCTTTAAAAATGTAAAAAGGTGCGATCAGTTGTGAACTGATAAGCAGTCTGTTATTCCAAATGTTTGTGTCATTCTGAAAATGAAAGGATTAGATTCAGATTATGGGGCTTTGTATGTGCAGAGGGTTGCATTCATGTACAGTATGCATTTGGGGTTTTGCAATGAAAGTGGAGACTTGTGGTGACTTCTGATTCACCATCATCAGACGGGGTGTCCGTAGTTCCTGTCACAGCGAGGGGGGCAGTGGGGGTTCAGCCAGTTCTCCATGTTGGTCTCCTGGGCCCGCTGATCCAGAGCCTGCATGTGAAGCATGTGCTCCTGCATGGGGGAGTAATGAGGTCAAATAAGTGGAGGTGAAAAATACATTTAAAAAAAAAAAGAAGCAACACAGGAAAGCTGATAAATGTATGGCTTGCTGCCAGCATTTGCACAAGTGAATCTGAAGGTTTCAGGGGGATCACTGAGCCAGAGGGGTGACTCAAAGCTGTTTCATTCTCTGCTTTAAATGACTGCGTTACA
This sequence comes from Diplodus puntazzo, assembly GCA_963678695.2. Taxonomy (NCBI): domain Eukaryota; kingdom Metazoa; phylum Chordata; class Actinopteri; order Spariformes; family Sparidae; genus Diplodus; species Diplodus puntazzo. The sequence continues at coordinate 30,776,672 of OZ023156.1, forward strand.
CCACAGTCAGCACCACAATCAGCACATGACAGCACAAGTGAAATTACAGATATGAGTGGAGCTAAACAACAGGGGGAAACATATTTAGGCCTGCACAATGGTGAATGGATGCAGTGAAAGCAGCACAGCGCAGGAAGAGAGATGACTTCATGGGTCCTGCCCTCAGGTTCTGCGGGTCAGTACAGGTGTTCAGAACAAGGACAGTGACGACGGCTGAAGGTAAACAGTGTGTCCTGCAGTGCAACATTGAATGAGGTGATTCAGACTGTGATTGCCTAAAGACAGATTTGTACAGATTCAATAAAAACCGAGCTTTACTTCAAATCGTTTGGAAGACATTCTGAAGTTTTGCAGTGAAGGTTTTCTACGGCAAGTCAACACGACTGTTATGAAAGAGGAGGTTATGTTAGCATGATTTAGAAAATTCCCTGTTACATGGTAGACATCTAATTGGTTTGAAATCAGGATTTAAATGATAAATTATATATGTATAAAGTAATATCTATCAAAGGACTTTTATGCACAAGATCTCTGATGATTTGGCTTTTTGTGATTAACTATCTATTTATCATCTATTTATGTTTCTATCTATTTATCATTAATATTATTGGTTCAAATGTCTTTGTCTGATTTATGTTTTGCCACGTTGCAATGTGCGCTTTGTAGTTTTTAGGTAGGAATTTCATCCCACCTACAAAGAAAAAGGAAAAAGAAAATCTTTGATTAATTTTAAAGACTAAACATAATGTCATCCTGTTTTACATGGTTTATATTTGCAGGGCCCTTCTCAGATGTAAAAACCCTATTTAGCATTTACAAGCAGTAGAATATAAAACACTTCATGAACGTAATCTTTGTAAACGGTTCTATTGATTTATTGTAAATAATAATTAATTTATTCAATTTATTGCAATTTATTAAATGATATCTCTGCATTAGTTCAGAATGCAATTAAAACAGTTTAAACACACCTGTGTGTACACATGTTTAATACATGTTTTATAACACACTATGAATTATTTGATGTGTATTATAGAGCATTCATTAATGATTCGCGCAGCAGTAGTGGATGCTTCATACGAGGAACACAGTGCTGCATCACAGGGTTAGAATTGTTTATATAGTGCTTATCAATACTGAATAAGGTTAAAATGGGGTAACCCAACAGCTACAGACCTCAGCGTGATCAATACTCATTAGTCAATGCGTGTGTCTACAATGTATCTGTGCTCTTTGCTCTGAGTGAACCTTACCCTCATTGGCTCATCACGGTGGCCAGCCTACAGTGGTCGCTCCTGCCTCTTGCTTCGGAGCAGCTGCTTAGCGAAGCTCTCCTTGATGATAGGGTTGGCATCTGAGCCAGGGAGAAAGGTGATGAAATGTTTACTCTGATGTCTTGTGACACACACATCCATTTTTTTTTCTACTGGTACTGGGAAAAACAAGAATCAATACATTGATAAACAGCACCGATAGAAGTCTGTTCTTGTCTTGTAGATGTGAGTGTGCTAGCAGTTCCCTCCGTTTGACCTCCTCCATCCGTTAGACTCTGGAACCGAGACCGTCTCCTCCGACTCGAGTCTGAGTTATTTTGTTTTTTCTATGACCACAACAGCTGTTTTCTTGCTGGCTGGGTATGGGCTAATCAGGGTCACAACATTCCTCTCAGTGAAAGCTGTGTTCACAACCATGAATCAGCCTCTCACCACTATCTGCTGCTCGCGAGCTGTGGCTGACCTGATCTGTTTGGCTTGTCCATGTGAGGCTGTTTATTCGCCAGCGCGAGCCCCGGGGGAGCTGCTCACACACACACACACACACACACACACACACACACACACACACACACACACACTGTCTCCCTCTCTCTAACCCAGGGCTGCATTGGGAGGCAGGGGACTTGGTGGAAAGGTAACAAAGTGCCCATTCATCCTCCTCACTCCCCAGGGAGTCCGGCCCATGCAGCACGTGACCCCAGCAGGCAGCCAGGCTGGCTCTCTCTCCCTCTCCTGCCAGAGGGAGCTGCTGTGAATGAACCCAGCTCTGTCAACACCAGGCCTGAGCTGCTGCTGCTGCTGCTGCTGCTGCTGCTGCTGCTGCTGCCTGGGCCCTAACAGCGACGTGGCAAAACATTCTCAGCTATCTCATTAAGAAAAAGGATGAGGATTTGTGCAATTTCATTTGTGTTCGGAGCAAGAATGCATGCTGCAATTCAGTCAGTTGTAAATGTAAATGCAACAGCTGGTGCAAAGGGAAAAAAAAAGCTAACGGTACATAATTTCACTTTCTTGATTCAGCATCAAATCATATGCAAGAAAGATGCACTTCATTCAAACAAAACCATCCAAGATAACATCGTCCTCTTTCTGTTCTGTCCCTCACTGACCTGAGGCCAGGGAAGGAAAGTACCATTTTGATTCAGAGGTCACCCCATAATTGAATGTGACAGGCTACAGCTCTCCTCAGGTGAATCCCGGAGAGTTTCCTACCTGTGTAGATCGTCAGCAGGACCACGCACAACAACAACACCACCGGGCTCTTCATGTTCTTCACCTTTTTCCTGCCTGAGCCTTCTCTGTTCTGAGGTCCTGACCAGAGTCCGGAGGGGCTGAAGGGGGAAATACTCCTCCTCCTCCTGCACGTCACCCAGAACTGTCACATACCTGCTCATATTACTGAAGACATCCAACATTCCATTGACTTATCATTACACACGCAGGATTGCACAATAAATGATAGTTGTAGTACACACAAACATGATAGAAAATAGATGAATCAATAATAAAACATGAAAATAATTCATTTTAGGTAGGTGGATGAGTTCAGGAGTCTCACAACCTGAGGAGAGAAGCTGCTGTGATGCCAGATGTCATCAGGGTGACAAGGCAGTCCCCGGGGTGGCTGCTTTGGATATCATTGATGCTGACAGTGAACCACCATTTGTGATGATACGTTAACCTAGGTAGAAATCTAATTTATATTAAAGTGAAACTCTCACCAAAATACAACTTAGGCTTTTTTTGTGAATGTATATGAGTCAAACCAAAAAGCATAATTACGATGAAAGAGGCACTTTTAAGATTGACCGTATTTTCATTTTCAGGTCAAGCTCATTTTCAATGGGAGTGCTTGGGGCGAATTAGCGCTAGAATTGCTCGTAGTATCACCAGGGTCTCTATGCATGAACATGAGCATTGAGAACATTGTCTGTGTACACAGAGTTTACTAAAAAGAAGGTTTTTGAACAACTCACCATAGCAGTAGCTTGTTCCGCTCGCCGCCGTCATGGCAGCCGAGAAGTTAATGATTTAACATAAAATGACTTTTAAAGTTTAGCTCAGTCTAATGTGTTTTTAGTGTACTCTTTTCTGTTGTTTTGCTGATTTAATGTTTGTTGTCTGTACAGTGTCTTTGAGTATTTAGAAAAGCGCTTTTAAATAAAATGTATTATTATTATTATTATTATTATTATTATTATTAAGTATTGATCTCCGAATGTGACGTAACAGGGAGAAGAGTGGAGGGAGTATTTGAATGTTTATGTGATCGACTTTAAAGATGTAATCTTGTTTATTCTAAACAAGAAAAACAACTATGGTGGAGTGCTGATAACGAAGAGTTCAGGAGTCTCAGTCTGAGGAGAGAAGCTGCTCTGTAGTCTGGTGGTAGCAGGGTGAACAGACTGTGGCTGGGTGGGTGTCGTCTTTTAGTATCCTTTGGGCTCTGAGTAGACATCTCCCTTCACCGATATCTCTGATACTCATGGGTACCAGTGATGATCTGAGCGGTTTTAATCACCTGCTGTACAGTCTTCCTGTCCTGGGCCGTACACAAACCATGGCAGTTTGGGACGTTTCCAGTCAGGATTCTTGTTGAAGTAGAGCCTTTTCTGTGTTCGTATTATTATATTTTAAATCCGGGTGGCGGTGTGTGAATGTGATGTGATGTGTGAAGACGTTGACAGGTCTTGGTGAGGTGGGTAACTGTCCTGGGCCCCCAGGCTATGAGCCTGGTTGATAAGTTTGTTTTAATTGCTTGATTATATCATATTTTCTCTTCGGGCTTTGCACCACTAAAGTCATCTGAAAAGGCAGGCCCCTGTTATGAGCTCATTTTGTGATCATGTGCTGTAGAGGGACCGCGTTCCATGGCCATGGTTCTTATTAATGACCAGACCAATCTTATTTATGAGTCAGTTTATTTGGTCTGTCATATTCTCCATCATGGTTGTTAGTTGTTCGATGGTGTTTTATGTGTTATTTCCTTTGCACTGTCCTCTGCTCACACAGTGACTACATTTCCCAATTATAAGACCTTATTTCTTATAATATCTTCATCTAAATTAGAAATCAAGGTCATTTGCGTGCAAGTTGTGTTAACTCACCTATCTTTGTCAGTATTATGCTTCATTGTATCTTTTTTCTTTTATCTATCATTTCACTGCTGGATTGGAGCACTGCCAGTGACGTCCAAGGGACGACGTCATCGTGCGTCATCGTTTCCGCTTCCGCTTCTGGCTGCTCCCTGTGCATTACCCTTGTGTCTCCAGCACCGTGCGGACTTTAGTGATACTGTCTGATTAATTCCTGGGGCATAAAGAGCCCTTTTTCTCTCTATGTGATTATCTAACACGCTCTAAGCCCACAGTGAGCGCGGCGCGCATGCGTGCTGAGGAGCGACAGTACTCACGTCAGGCGCTCGGTATCAGAGATGATAGAAAAAGTGAAATGAAAATGGTGTTGTATGTCTTGTGCGCTTAAATGTCATCAGGCAAACAGGAAATAACTTTGTTACAGAACACTTTGCACTGTGGCTGTCTGTTAGCCGAGTCAAATGATGGATTGGATTCACTGTGGTTACAATTCTGAAGTAAAGGAAAGTTTGTACTTTACTTGGGGATTAATCTGCTATTTTAAACTTATACCCCATTACATTTTAGAGCGAAATATTGTAATTTTTACATCACTTTATTGACAGTTGTTGCCTGCACATGAAGATTTCTTTAAATGTAAAATTAAAAACCATGAAATAATCTTCAAAAGGCATCTACTTGGGGCCCCTTATCACAGGTTCAGATGTCTATGAATTATTAGCACTTGCACTTAAGTGAAGTGATGAGTTGGGATTTGTGTAGAACTTCACATCTGTCTTCTATTGCTTTCCCATTATTTATACGATTGCATTGAAATTCTGCTCCTGCACTGATGCGTCTCTTTTAATAATCTAATAATGTGATATAAAATAATACACCAGTCATAGGGACATTGTTATGATTTTTTTGACACTAGTAAATTTCCATATCAATACCTAGATAGTTACTAGTACACAATCCAATAAACTGTATGACATTATAGAAACATACAAACTCATAAGCAACATTTACATATAAGTAATGCAATTACATAATCACATATGATATTCTGGTGTACACAATTAGAGCTGATGGTACCATATATTATACCAGTATAGCCTACCTGTTATACTATATCTTACTTTATTCATTCATACTTAAGCTGTACTTATTCTGTCTTTGTGCTGCTGTAGCACCAACATTTCCACGTTGGGGGATCAATAAAGACTGGTCTTATTCTAATAATAATGTAGGCTTTTACTTGATTGGCTCTGTGTAATAGCAATGTACATGTATCGGTTACTTGTTGTTTGGCAATATCTGAGGGGATTGCAATGTGACATCAAAAATGAGACCTTCATCATCACGTCTCTCAGTTGCCTTCATGCACGTTCTCAAGTGCTGCGTCTCGGTGCCTCTCTGCTAACAGAGAGCAACAGAAGCTAATTTAGAAATGGAGGCGGGCCGGGACAGAGCCCCTTTAAGTTGGACTTTGAATGCAGAAATTTCACAACTACTGGAGTTTTTATTTTTTTAGATCGTTGTGTTATCAGTTTTACTTTCATAAAGGGTTTAAGTACTTCCTCCACCACTGACAGAGTCCATTCAGCAAAACATCCTTTCAGTACTCTCAGTCAGATACATTTAGTGTCTAACACTGCTGTAAACATACTGTGGTACAATTGTGAATGTAAGGCTTAGTTGTGATGGAGTACGCTTTATCACAGTGTGGTATGACTAATCATTAGACTTATGTAAAGGGATTAAAAGGACATGAATCCCCCTCCCTCCTCTGGTTGTATGCACGAGGACTCAGACTTGTACGCATGCGCGCTGGCGGTGGACGGAGTTATCTTGACACTGAAACACTCTCTGGGGAAGCTAAGGTAGCGGGGTAGCTCATTGGTCCAACGACACATCGTTGTCTTCTTGTTTACAGCTAGTTGGACACTAAATGTTTGGATTTAAGCTGGAATCGGTGCCAGGGGCCGGCTGGTGTGCGTGGTCATGAGTGTCGCAGGGAAAACGTGGCGTGTGTGCAGTCTCCGCTCTCCGTTCCTCACATAAACCTCCTCCGTGCTGGTTTCCGCCCGTTAACATCACCCATCGCTCCTCCGCCGTCCAGCAGCGATGTACGAGGAGGGGGACGAGGTGCAGGACGACTGCGGCTCCCGGGAGGAGTGGACGCTCCTGTTCTGGACGTCTCTGGCCGTCGTCGTCCCGGTCATCATCACCCTGTGGTGCAGCGCCCAGCGCTCCAAGCGGAAAACGCACATGAAGGACTTCTTTCGCAAGAGCAAGCACGGCTGGCACTACACGGACCTGTTCAACAAGCCCACCTACTGCTGCGTCTGCTCCCAGCACATCCTCCAGGGGGCTTTCTGCGACTGCTGCGGGGTGTGCGCCGACGAGCAGTGCCTGCGCCGGGCCGACCGGGGCCTGTCGTGCAAGGAGATCATGGCCCCTTCCAGCCCGGACGGAGCCATGGGGCACCGCTGGGTCCGCGGAAACGTCCCCCTCGCCAGCTACTGCGCAGTGTGCAAGCAGCAGTGCGGGACTCAACCCAAGCTCTGCGACCTCAGGTAGCGTGGGCGGGGCCACAGGTGCAGCAGCTGGCGCGCGCGTGTGTGTGTGTGCTGCAGATGTGCAGCTGCGTGTGTGTGTGTGTGTGTGTGTGTGTGTGTGTGTGTGTGTGTGTGTGTGTGCTCTAGCGAAGTGTTTTTTCCCCGCTTTGCACCCAGAGAGCGCTCCATAGCGTGGCTCTGGCTCGTAGATACTTAATGCATGAAGGCCCCTGCTTTACACTTCAATATCATAATCGGCCACAACGTCATGCCATGTAATCTGCCTTTAATTTGCTCTAATGGACTGCTGCTGCTCTGTGGCATGGCGAACGGCACTAATTGGCATGACCTCATATTGCTTTGCTAATGCTAATAATGACAGCGTCAGAGGTCAGAGGTCAGTGACAGACCAGCTCCCCTGCAGTTTGTGAGAGTCTTGCTCCTTGGAACTGCTTTTGTGTTGTTGTTTCTTTAAATTGCTCTTATAATAGGCTTGTGTCCATCTGTCCGTCCTCCAGGTGTGTGTGGTGTCAGACCACAGTGCACGATGACTGCATGCACAGCGTGGCAGATGCAGACCAGTGTGACCTGGGCGAGTTCCACAGCCTCATCATCCCTCCTCACTACCTCTACCACGTCAACAAGCTCCGCCGCAGACACCCCGAAGAGTACAGCAAGGTGCTGAGGATGTGACCACGGAGCACGATGGACTGGTTTTAAGCAGCGTGAGGTGTTTTAAGTAAAGCTGATGTGTGTGTGTGTGTGTGTGTGTGTTTGTGTGTTTCTATAGCTGGCATCTTCCTGTGGCAGTGGCTGGACTCCGGTTTTGGTCTTGGCTAACACGCGCAGCGGTAACAACATGGGGGAGGCTCTGCTGGGAGAATTCCGCACCATTCTGAATCCCGTGCAGGTCAGTCTGCAGCTTCTCTTCCTCCACTTATTTACATGGAATCATCCTTTAACACTCACTGTAGTTGTCATCTGTGTTGCGATGAGCCCAGAGTTTATTATCTGCACAGAACATGACTCAGAGCGTCTCTCGTCTCTCCTCCAGGTGTTCGACCTGTCTGAGCTGGCCCCCTCCAAAGCCCTCCAGCTGTGCACCCTGCTGCCGCCCGGCAGTGTCCGGGTGCTTGTGTGTGGGGGTGACGGCACAGTGGGCTGGGTGCTGGATGCCATTGACAGCATGAAGCTGAAGGTGAAATAAGCCTCACAATGTGACATTGCTTTCCTCTTTCTTTCTGTGCCACCACTTCTCTGTGCCAAGTTATTAACCTGTTGCTCTTAACGATTTCCTGTCAGGGCCAAGACCAGTTTATGCCAAGGGTGACCATCCTGCCCCTGGGGACAGGAAATGACCTTTCCAACACTTTGGGCTGGGGTGCCGGGTATGCCGGAGAGATCCCTGTGGAACAGGTTCTCCGCAACATCCTTGATGCAGAAGTGGTTAAAATGGACAGGTGGGCCCTAACACTGTTTTCAGTCTTTTCTTAGGGAACAAGTCTTCCACAGTACATCTCACCAGCTCATTCATTGTTATTAGTCTTACAAGTTAGCATTCAGTCTAGAAGCTATCGAAGAGGTAATTTGTGATTAAATAACTTGCATTAAAAGGTCTCCAAAAGTCTTAAGACCCCGACTCGTATTAAGGTTCATACTTTAATTTGGGGTGTTTACATGAAAATGATTTAAAGCTTGGAATTTGTAGAAAATATAATTAACTGCTAACTGAATGAAAGAAAATGACACAGCTTTAGAAACTGTCTTTTTTGCTGTTTGGTTCAACTTTCCTAAGAAAAGAGGGTTGTAATTCTGCCATCTCGGGCCCCTGACCTCTGCATTTATAAAATCTTATCTACGGCTCTGTTTGCGTTCCTTTTGTTCTTGCTGATAATCTACATAATCATTCCCAGGTGGAAAGTGCAGGTGGCTTCAAAAGGCCTCTACTTTCGTAAACCAAAGGTAAGTTAGACCTCCAGATCTGAATTCCTTTTATTAATATGGAGTCTCATCTTTACTCGCACATACGTTGTCATTCAGGCATTGTGTGGTGTGGTTTCGGGCTCACTGACACACTTTGAGTACATATACAACAGTATTTCCACACTTGACTGCACGTCCTTTTTCAGGTTCTGTCCATGAACAACTACTTCTCTGTGGGGCCGGACGCTCTGATGGCACTCAACTTTCACACCCACCGCGAGAAAACCCCCTCCTTCTTCTCCAGCCGCATCATCAACAAGGTTTGAACCACTTCATTTGAATCACGCGCACATGTTGGCTTCATTTGAATAATAACACTGAGGTCCTCTGAATGTGCTGGCTGTCTGTTTCCTCACTATGTTTTATTTTTCCTCCAGGCTGTTTATTTCCTGTATGGCACCAAAGACTGTTTAGTGCAGGAATGTAAGGATCTGGATAAGAGGATCGAGGTACAGTTTTCACTGTTTCACTGATATTCTTGCTGAAAATCACTCACCTTGTGCTCTAAACAGTAGGAAGAGTTTTCATATTATGTCTGAACTTGCTTCTCGATGAAATTTAGCTTTTGTGGTGATAAAAACTATTATTTTGCTGGATTTTACTTTGAGATAAGAGTCAGCAGGAGATTGGAGCGGTTAGCCAAGCTCTTTCTGAGGTTTAAAGAATATACCACCACTCACCATAAAACGACAGCTTGACACTTTTATGCATCAGTTTGTGTAAGAATAAAACAACCAACATAAAACATGTTAATCATTGAGGTGAAGAAATACTGGTAGAAGTATTTTAGAACTTCGCTAAAAGCTAGGCTAGCTATGTCCTCTCTTTCAGTCTTTATATGGTAACTAAGCTAGCTGACAGCTGCCTCTAGCTCCATATTTCATATACACCTGTATATTTCTAAATTGTTTATGTGGAATTTGTGGTTTATTGTAAATGAAATGCCCAGAAAACTGTAGTAAGGGTAAGAGGCTGGAAGCAGGGGGGAACAGTTAGCCTAGCTTTTGCTAAAGTAAAAAAGATAAATAAATACACAACCACTCAACATAAAACAGCAACTTGACACTTTCATTTTTCTGTTTGTGTAAGAATTAAACAACCAACATATAACATGTTGAAAAGTGAGGTGAAGAAATGCTGGTAGAAGTATTTTAGAACTTTGCTAATAGCTAGGCTAGCTTTGTCCTCTCTTTCAGTCTCTATATGGTGAGCTAAGCTAACTGACTGCTGACTCCAGCTCTATATTTACAGTGAACGCATAAAAGCCATATAAATATTTTTACTGAACACGTCAGCAAGGAAGCTAACAAAATGTCAAACTATTCCCCTAATACATAACGACTGAACACTTGGCTACACCACACATCACTTCACAGAATGTCTATCACAGTTTAGTCTAGTTTACGCTGTTTGATTTTCCATAGGCTGCATTTGTACATATCCTTTAGCCTTAACTTTAATACATTTGTCTTGTTAGGTTCTGCAATAGTTTTACTTACTAAGTTATGTTATGAATTGAAAAAATACAATCTCAGTAATGCTATTTTGTGCCCTGGAATCGGAAAAGGTATTGAGCATCGTTTTTTTACGACTGGTTGTAGATAGAAATAGATAGATAGAAATACTTTAATGATCCCAGACTGGGAAATTATTTTGTTACAGCAGTTGTGGGTCCACAAATAAAACACTTCGTACATAACATAAATAGAATCCAATATATACATAGTGTATATATACAGTGCACAGTGTGCTATAAACAATAAACAATAATAATATATACAAAAAAAACAGTAGAGAGACCAGAGTTCTCTATCAGGCAGAGGTGAGAGAGTTGTTGTATAAAGTGATGGCTTGTGGCAGGAAAGATTTCCTGTATCTGTTGCTACGACAGCGAAGCTGAAGCAGCCTTCCGGAGAAGGTGCTCCGCTGTCTGACCAGTGTGAGTTGGAGAGGGTGGAGAGGATTATCCATGATGGATAACAGTTTTTTCAGTGTCCTCCTTAATGACGATAATGACGGCGTACGTGAATTCCCGGGGCAAATAATAAGGCCTCATCCCCACAGTCAACAGTTCAATGTCCGGGGTACAGAGACGTTCCTTCACGTGAACATGTCCGGGATTACACCACCTCTCACTCACATACAGTACAATCCCTCCTCCTTTCTTCTTTCCGCTGCTTATCACATCCCTGTCCGCCCGAACAGTGCTGAAGCCGGGAATCGCCACGCTGTGGTCCAGGATGTTTGAGTGAAGCCATGTCTCCGTGAAACACAATATACTGCACTCACGATATTCCCTCTAAGCCTTTATCAGCGCGGCGAGCTCGTCAGTCTTGTTCCCCAGAGACCTCACGTTTCCCATGACGATCGCCGGTACAGCCGGTCTGTGTCTCCTCTTCTTCCCCCTCCTCTTCACTCCGGCTCTGCAGCCACGGCGTCTCCTCAGCAGCTCCTTCAGGACCTCAGGTCTGGCTCCGGGTAGCAGTGCAGGTTCACACAGCAGTGCAGGTTTACACAGCGCAATCAGCTGGTCGCGTGTGTAAACAATGCGCTCAATGATGCGCTCCTGTCCCTCCGTTGCTAGGGTTAGCATAATAAACATAAAAGTGCCACAAGCTCGTCCGTCTTGTTCAAAAAGACAAAATAGTTTTAAAAAAAGGAAGTGTCCATCTTCTCACTGTCTCTTGAGAAGAATTGCCAAAAATCACATCGAAAATCAAAACAGAAATACAAAAAAAACTTGGAAGCCCACGGGAGCTGCTGCAACAGGCTGCCACCTAGTACGGCGCCATAGTCTGTCTTATTTTAAAAATTATTATTTTAAAATTCTGGTATCATGACAACCTTCTATTTTCTTGTTGAACTGCTTTCTGCATGTGTCAGTTCTGTGAGAATATTGCAAGGGCAGAAATCTTTTTTTATTTTTATCCATATAGCAAGTTGACAAACTGCTCATACTCTGTGTGTGTGTGTGTGTGTGTGTGTGTGTGTGTGTGTGTGTGCGTGCGTGTGTGTGTGTGTGTGTCCCTACCACAGCTGGAGTTGGATGGAGAGAGGGTGGCGCTGCCCAGTCTGGAGGGCATCATTGTTTGTAACATCGGCTACTGGGGTGGAGGCTGCAGACTCTGGGAGGGTATGGGGGATGAACCCTGCCCACCCACACGGTGAGACGGCACCACTGAATCATGTATTAGGTATAAAAATGCTACTTGCCAAACAGAAGTAAGCATAAGTCATACCTAGTTATGGTTCATTCTCTCGTCTTTTTTTGCTCAAGTGTTTATATCAAGTGCTCCGAATTACCATAGCAACGTGAGCAGCAGTGTTGATTCCTGTCTCACCCTACAGGCTGGATGATGGTCTGCTGGAGGTGGTGGGTGTGTTTGGCTCCTTCCACTGTGCTCAGATCCAGGTCAAGCTGGCCAATCCTGTACGGCTGGGACAGGCCCACACCGTCAGGGTGAGCCTCACACACGCACACACACACACGGACACTGTTCACTCTAAGTGCTTCCTGTTTACCTCAATAAGTAGTGATGGAGAGACAATGAGGGAGAAAAATTAGTTTTCACTGCCATCTGCCTCATCACAGCACTTGAGGATCTAATTTAAACTAATCTGATTAAGCACACACTACCCAGCTCCTGCATGTGCTCTCACACGCTTTGTCTGTTTTCACACCACTTCGTTTTGTTCTTCACATGGTAAGCTTCTGGAAAAGAAAACCCCACATTTACCAGTCACTAAAAACACTTAAAACCGCCTGAACTAATGAAAGGAAATAAAGATGATGATGAAGGTTCTCAGTCATCCAGGTCATTCTAAGTGCTGTATTGTAGGCCACTGGACGTGTTTCAGTTTCTTGAAGATGTTTCACTTCTCATCCAAGAGGCTTCTTCAGTTCTAACTAACTGGAGGGGAGTCGCAGGCTTTAAACCCTGTGTGGGAGTGTCTTTGTGAGTCGTTGACCCAACTGGCCTTCATGAGGCATGTTAGGGCTAGGTGAGCCCAGGTGTGGATGGTTGTTAAGCTGTCTGGGAAGAGGACTTAGTATAGCATTGTAGGTGGGTGATAAGCAGTAGGCGATTTAAAGGGGATGAGGTGGGATGCTGTCCCCCTTGTTAACCTGCCATCACTCTCCATCCGCTAGTTAGTAGCAGATAGTGTGTTACAAATCACAAGCGGCCGTGATCAGCTCCGACGGGCACGGCTGCTTTGGGTTCTGGCTCTGCTCTTTTTTTTTAAATATATATATATATATATATATATATATATATATATATAATATATATATATATATATATATATATATATATATATATATATATATATATATATTGATAGAACAGCTGAAGATTGATAGGAAACAGGATGAGAGAGAGGGGGAGTGCCACGCAGCAAAGGGCCCCAGGCCGGGACTTGAACCCAGAGTCGGCGCAGCGAGGACAAAGCCTCTGCACAGGGGACGCTGCTCTACCAACTGAGCTAAACACGCTCTGTGCCTGGTTGATTTTTGACAGAAGCAGCAACAAGCTGCACAGAGCAGATCGCGCCGGCAGGAAGTCAGAGACACAGGAACGGCATAGAATCTGGTAAATCTTCAAAATAAAACACCCTCTGCAGACTCCCGATTGTTTAAAAACAAAACATTACCAGATCAACAAAAGTTTGCTGTTTATGTTCTAAAACTAAAATGTTACTTTTTGTGAGTGTTTTTAGTGTGTCATTTCAGAACATGGTGGCTATGTTGTATTTGCAATTGTCATGTTTGTGCTGGTTTACAGTTTAACCATTAGTGAGGTAGCTGTTACATTTCCTGACACCAGCTGTTTTATCCCTGTTGAAGCGCACTCTACTGGACAAACTCTGTCATTACAACAGTTTTACATTTCCCCAAACATATTTTTCTGTATTATACTTCACAAATATAAAGTTTTAAAACCTTAATAATCAGCCAATAAACCGATAAAGCCAAATACTGATAAATCGGTCAGGCTCTACTATTTTCACAGTGTTCATTGTCTGTCCCTCAAGGTATTTAGATGGTAAAATATTCCAAGGGGTCATGTAACTTAAAATGACCCTGCTTGTAGTGTAATGTGAGAAAACCCTGATTGAATGAACTCAGTCCACTGCTACAATTTAAAGGTATATTTGCTCACAGTTTACTTAATACAGTTATAAAAAGACAATTCTAGTAGGGAGAGAAAGAAGACAACTGGATAAAATGGAATTGTAGAATTAGAAATGTCACAGCTCTGGTTAAGGCATCCTGCAACAGTGTCCTTTGGGAGGAGTACGTAGGTGTGTCGGGGCAGGGTGGTGCTCCCGATCGTTCCAGTTTGACATAGATGGATTATTTTGTTAGGATGAACTATGATACAGCACTTGAAGGAAATAAAGAAGGTGAGACTTACAGAGCCTCCTCCATTATTTATCAATGCAAACATGATAGCAATGGCAAAGAGAGAGAGAGAGAGAGAGAGAGAGAGGGCGGCAGCCACTGTTGTGCACCTGCATGGGTACTTGGCACAGCCACCTGAGTGTGACCATGACAACCACAGGAAGCACAAGAGAAAACATGGAGGAGCTCAATTTACTGGTATTTGAATAATATGCATAGCTATATACAAGGTCATAGAAAACAATGCGGCTAACCAAGGGTGTAGGTTTGATGTGACAAAAAGTCAAAGGTTAATGAAACTTTGAAAACTGTCTGTAGATAAGTTGATAGAGACCAAAGAATTCATTCTCATATCAAGAGCACCTTAATGGCCTTGAATTGATTAATATTCTGTTTCAGGTGATTTTAGATGTGATTATCATCACACTCTTAACATGTAAATCATACTTTTTTTTCCTACCCAGCGAGGATCAATCCACATAGCAGCTGTATCAACACACTGTTTCTGTTGATTTCACCATTAGCATAACATTTATGAAAGAAGACAACATCTTACTGACAGTAAACAAGTCCAATTTTTACAAACACAGGAAACAGTAACCAATATAGGTAACTCCTTTGTCACCTGTGGAGAAAGCCCCTAAAGACTCCCTCAATGTTGAGTTGTTGAGTTCGGAGAAGATATATACACTCTGTGAAACACTGTCTGCAACAAATATTTAATTATTTTGGCCCTCTTGTACATTTGGTGTATGTTACACATGAAGTTATGTCCTTCTTTGTTTGCTCCAGTGATGTATATGTCAATGTGCATATAGAGTGGGGAAGTGTGATCTAGTCACAAGTGGTAACTCGAGACGCATTCTAATTCCAGGTGTGAAATGATGGACTGACAGCTGTGGACAAAGTGACGTTTTGAAGCGACTTAAAAACGTCACTTTGTGTTCTGGGATGTTGTAATACTAACTATTTACTCAATTTTAGGCTTTAAAGCAATATAGAATATTATATGAAAAGAGAAGTCCAGGTGTTTGGCAGCAACCTGTACTGTAACTCTGATGTAGTTGTAGCCACAGCAACAGAGTTGTGAACAGCAACATCAGTGCGCACCAGGTACAAATATCCCCTGCTAATTAAATCTCATATCCGGGCGTCTGGTGTCATCCTCTTCTCTCCAGCTTGTTCTCAAGAGCTCCAAGATGCCCATGCAGGTGGACGGGGAACCGTGGGCCCAGGGTCCCTGCACCATCACCATCACACACAAGACCCAGGCCCTGATGCTGTACCACAGCTCCGAGCAGACGGACGACGACGACGAAGACGAATCCAGCGCCTCGGAGACGGAGAGCCCCACCCCTCAAGACTCACCCAGGCCCCCGGGGCCAGCCTCGGCCCGTGCATGACCCACCTCAGGCATCATGTGATCTGAGGCTTTTCTCATGTAAGGTTCTGTCTTCATTCTGCAGCCCAGTTCCTTATTAATCTCTTGTTTGCGGCTGCACTCATTAGCCCTCCCTGGAGGTCCTTGGACACACTTTATCCTCAAATCATGTCCCATGTTTTCAGAGGGGTTAGAAAGGTCCGTTTTGAATTGGGCTGCTGTGATTTTGTTTTTGCGTCTTTTTCCCTCCGCCCTCCCCGAATATTATAACCCAGAGCTCAGGCAGTTCCCTCTCCACAGGTGGGACAGTCAGGAGGAGACACATGTTTTAGAGAAAGATTGCTGTTTATTTGCACTGATCCCTTGTGCCATAGAATTCTAGAGTTGACTATACTGTATTTATTACACTGTATTTTAGTTACAGTGAATGCCCAGTGCAGCCCTGCAGGTATCAGTGAGCCATTTCTAACAAGTTGCCCAGGTTCAATTGACCAGTTAACCTCAAAGCCATGTCTCCATCAACAGCGGGTGATGAAGTAGTAAATACAGGAGGAGTCACAATGAATGTGAAGTGGCTGTGTTTTTGCCCATTTGTGATTTTTACTTTTAAATACTCCAATAAGAGCACAAACAAGCAAACACATTTTTGGACTATAAATGATGGATGGCAGAAGCACACAGGATATCGGTTTAGGCATGTTGATCATTTTTAGTATCTCCTGCATCGTCACCTGAGATAAGGCTTTGAAATTCGTGTCGGCCAAAAGGTCTCTGAATCGCGGTAGAGCAAAGGCTCGGTTCAAACGGCAACGTGTCGTCAATCACTGGACATCCGTGCTGGTTTATGCACTCCATGATGCACTGTCTCAAGTGGCTCGCCAAACACTCAGATTGTACCAAGATACAGTCCTGACAATATATTTAACTTTGCTGTGAGAGCAACAGGGAACAGCCTGTTTACTTTGGTTCATTACTGCCAAGTAACTGTTCAGAGGACTCGCTCGCCTACATGTAAAACCTTTTGTTTCTCCCTCTTCTTTACATAGTTCCTCTTGTTTACATATTTTGTGCTGCACTGTTTTGGCACTTACACTGACATATACCTTACACTGCTTAGGACATACATGACACCTTAATGTTGACCTCTGATGTTGCTGCCGATAGTGATAACTGCTGATGAGATTAAGCTGTCCCATGTTGTTATTTTATGTTAAGAGTCATCCTTGTTTTACTCAATGGTCACCACAGGGTGGCAGACTTCAGACGATATTTTTCTGTCTTCTACCCTGACTCTGCCGTTTATTACAATCCTGCATGTTACTTTTCTGTGTTGTGTCCAGCAGACATCGATCTGTTTAGTTTTGTTGGTTCGATATGTCCTGTGCTCTACATAATGTAATATTTGTGTTTCTGTCAAATTGCCTATTTGTAGTGAAATTGATTTGAGGTTGTCCTGTTTCTTGCATAATGATTAAGAAAATTGCCTGTTGCTCACAGCCATATCAGAAATGTCTGTAGAATGTTAATCAACGCTTTCTGAGACCTGGAGTCAACTTGCCACTCAAAAGGCTGAACAGGGATCAGTTTTTAGCCGCGTGATGCCTATGCTTCTGGAATATGCACCTCTTTCGCAGGTTTACCAAGCCAAGTGGTTTCATCACACTGTTTGGTGAATGTGTTCTTGCTCAAGGACACCTGTCTGTTCTTTTACCTTATCCATGTTTACCAGAGTTTGTGTGTTGTGTCACACTGAATTTGCCGAAATGTAACTTCAAACGCAGGTCTTTAGCCCACTAGCAGCATGGCTCTAGTTCCAAAAACTGTTTCTGGGTAAAAGACTTCGATAACCGCTTGATGAATTGTGGTGCAATTTGGCCTCTGGTGATTTTGTTAAACCTTAATGTTTATTAAGTGTCGCCACAAGGTCAAATTTGTTCTCATCAAACGCTCCTTTTTTCCCGCACGTGTTTCTGAAACTACTGCTCAACAAAATGCTAACATGCTAAAAATTAGCATAATACATCCTGATTGTGTGCATGACAGCATGCTGTCAGTTTATGTTAGAGTTGGGCCTAAATACAGTTGTTTGTAAAATAGCTTAAAACTGCATTCATAAATATGTGTATGTTAAAATGGCTCTGTGGAACTTCTGTGTTGTGCTGGAAGCCGGACGTTAGCGGACTCTATTTCTAAACTAGCGTTAGCTACTGTTGCTCTGTTAGCAGAGCGGAGAGAGGCGCTGAGACAGCCATTTAAGAGCGGCACAAAGTCTCATCCTTTGGACTGTTGTGGAAAATCCGACCCCTGTACAGGCAAGCAACAGAGACGGGGAAGGGCATGTTACAATCCGCCTACATACGGCCGATAAAAAGTGATAATACATGTAAACTACTAGGAATTGTTACACAGAGCCCCTTTAACATTGATTAAAATTACTTTATGTAATGTGAAATGCGTCGCTCGCAGTAATGAACCCAGAAACAATCACAAACTTCACAGTTACCCCTCAGATTTACATGGTGCTTTAGCATCTGTGAGTGCTATTTTGGTTTTACGCCTGCACATTTTCTGTTTCGGTTGAGTCTCACCACTCATTTCCTTTCCAGCAGCAGCTAAAGCAGCAGCTGAAAGCTCTTTTCAGATAAACCCCCTGTACGACATGTACCCATTAAATAACACACACAATGGCGACTGCCTAGCTTGTGTGCTAACTTAATGGTAGGAGATACAGAAATTCCAGAGACTGAAAATGCCAATGCACTTTAATTTTCATTTACAAAGCTTGGCCTTTTTTCTGGAACACCATCAAAATGGTTAGCCCCACCACTGATAAGGATTTAACTGCAAAGTGGTCAACAAATTTGTTCCTTTGAGTGTAATGACTATTACACCTCATAAGGTTGCTAGTGTGGCTACAGACTTTTAGCCTACTTGTGTTACTGAAACGGTTGGAGGGACATGATTGTGATGTTATTTTGAACGCTCCCAACCTATAATTCAGTTTATTGTTAAATCTTGGCAGATGCCAAGATTTAGCAAGTATTTATATAGTCTTAATTTGGCAAGGACAATTTACTGTGTTGTGTGTACCAAAAAGCTTTTATTATTAATTAATATATTTGATAGGTTTACTTCTTTGCTGTCAAATGTCTGTAAGAAAAAAAAGGAGAACCTTAAAGGCTGATAAGAATGTAAAGAAAACATGATAATTATAATTTTGATTACAACGTGGTCCTAAAAGGAAGCCTTATATGACCCCTGCTATAGAGAAATGACAAGACAAAGAAACTGTGTCTGGAAGAAAACAAGCTTATTGTTGACAATAAAACAATTACTATTCTGATTGAATCGAATGTAATGAAGCGATGCTTTGAATTTGAAGACATTCCCATAAATATTTTCTTATGCAAACCATGTGTCTGTTTTCATTGAGTTGTGTGGTACAGTTTCAGGTATAAAAACTGATGCTGATCCCAAAATTAGAAAAACTACCGCGGTGAAGTTAGTTTTAAGTTGGATTTTCAAAAGACATTCGTCTATTCTATATCAGTATTTTTTTATATATATAATTAAAATTCAGCATTTCTTTTCAATGGCTTACACATTCATTCCACAAATTCAGTATTTCATTCAATAGCTTCTGTAAGAAATTGAAAAACTGCTGAAATTTGATGAAAATATTGATATAGAAAAGAAGAAGCCAAGTAAAGTCCAATAAAAAGAGGTGTGGCCCATGTACCAATACATTTTGATATTGATTTGGAGTCAGAGTCACATTACATGGAAGTTAACGAAAAGAAATCAAATTTCATAATAAATATTGATATAGAGGATGCAGTTAACATGCAATGTTAACAGATGTGTATCCTATTTATTCCATTTAGAAATACAATTCATCATTGGTTTGCAGTCACAGGGTCACATGACCTGGGAACTATTATCTTATTAAAATACTTTTACTTTCAGCAATCAAAATAATTCTGCTATCAGTTAACTATTTCTTTTCAATAATAATTTTCACTAATATCAAATCAGCAGGAAGAAACACTGTTTTTGTGTAAATCAAACTGACAATAGGGCCATTTAGTGATGGTCACCAAGTCAGCCTCCAGCGCAGCATGAGGTTCTGGGAGGCAAGATAACCGTCCTGATTGACACCAGAATTGACACCAACTACAGTATACAACTTTAACTACAAGGTGAAGGTGTATGGATCAGAGAAAGGCAAAACACACAACTAACAATACGCAAACTTTCCTTAACACATGCCCTGGATGAATACTAAAGAAATAACATTTCCAAGCAACGTCTACCACATCCGAGTTTATCTAAGCACATACAGCAATATAATTATGCAACATCCTATCATGTGACTGACTGATAGTCTCTACATTTATAGCATACAGAGTGTTATATTGACTTGTTGTATCAGGGCTGCTTCATCTATTTGTTTTTATGTGGCCGTGGATGGGGTCCAGTTGGCTTTCCTGATGAAGGGTGGCTTTTAGGATTGTCCTTCTTAGCGGAGTCGGATCCTTTTCCACTTGGCTTTTTCCCTCCTGAAGCACTCTGGGGCTTTTTGTCTTGTTCTAAAGCAAAATATACAAAAAGCTTTCTTAAGTAGTTCTTTCAGAGAATGAGAGTAGTGTCACATGCCAAACAGATGTTTGGAACACTATAATAACAACTCTTATCAAACGGCAACTAGTGTTAGCTAACATCTTGGCATACAGATAATTCAGGTAGTGAAGGTAAATAAACTGATGTTTTCATTGGCAAGTTCCCTGTGAACTCCAGTTCACTGCTGACTCCGCTGTTGTCTGGAAAGCTGCAAACAGGGAGTTGCTAAACCTGTGACACATGGTTATTACTGGCCAAGCTAAACTCATGTGACATCTTACTCAGTGGAAGGCAACATTTCTAGTTAAACAACCACACCTCAAACTACAGCACCTGTACAAATACAGAACACAACTCAAATTCAGATCGCACAATTACAGGGCAGTGGTACAACATTTTTCATAGTTCAGATAATCTGTTAAATGCTGTGAGACCGATAATTATAACTTTGAACAGCTTAAAAGGGCGGGGTGTGGTTAAGATGATGTTCTATCAATAGTCTATCAATAGGAATAGACCTATCCTGATAATTGTGCGCATGACTAACAAGATAATCATCAATTTATAGTAATCAAAATCAGATTTCAGTGTGTCAAGGAATATTAAAAGGTAAATGACATACTGTGGGAGGAGTGGTGACCGGTATCACTTTTCTTGTCTGTATGAGGAAAGATGAAAAAAGAAACACACATTGAAAGACATGAAACACATTTGTTTTACTAAAACAACAAATTAAAGCTGATTATGCTCTGTAATTATCACTAAAGACTTGTCAATAAACCACAGCACATGTACATATACCATGTAGAAACCTCGTTCTGATTCGGGCAGCAACTCCCCAATGCCAGTGGTACTACATTTTTCATAAACAAGTGAAAATTCATGACATACTGTGGAACGAGTGGTGACCGGTATCACTTTTCTTGTCTGTATAAGAAAGAAGACAAAAGATGAAATATTTTTTATGGTTATAAGACTTTTTTCTAAAGTTGCAGTTTAACTTTGTGAATGGCAATGGCAGTCAGTCCATCTCATTCGCCAAAAGGAAATATCTTGACTATTATAAAACAACACCTATAAAATTGGATACAGATATTGCTCCTGATGACTTTGGTGATCTGGTGTCACCAACGTATGAAAACATCTGCTTGTATGTAATTATCATGATTCTGACTATAAGAAGAGACTGGATAGCTCAGAGCAGACCAGTGAGCCCAGGGACAACAGTTCAACTGTTCCAAGTTACGCTGCTCAATTGGAAAGAAAAAAGAGCAAAAAGGATAAGATAAGCAAGGTTTGGGTTTGGCTGCATTGTTAGCTATTTAGCTTTTTGGAAACATGTTCAAATTTTGATAAAGGCAATGTGCTTGCTATAACTTTTCATCACAGCCTATAAAAGGGCTGACATGCATCAGTAAACCTTTAAAAATGTTGAACTTGATATACAGTACATGAATGGTTATGATGAGTTACACATTAGTGCCCAGCATTAGCTAATGTAAAACCAACCACATCTGTAGACCATATTTTTAGGATTTAATGAAGGAGCAACCTGCAAAAATTATGAACGTTGATTATGTATTTGTTTAACAGCTGTATTGTGCAACAGGAAACAATAGCAACATGGTCTATTTTACATCTATTTTTACTAAAGTTATTGTTATAAATATTGTTCAGTAGTAAAAAAGCAATTCTTAACACAAAGTGTGTAGGTTGTATGGGAGGTGGTTTCTGGGGGAAAGCCTGATCAATATGATTTCGATCTTACCTGTCTTTTGTCCTGGTCTAAATGGAGGTCCCCTGTAAGAGCCTGGTGCCTGGCCCTGTCCATAGTGGGATGTACCCCAGCCTCCATGTTGGCCGATATAAACAGGTACGGGAACTGGCTGGAAGAAAGGCTGGATGGGTGGACAACCAGGACCGCTGGATGTGGTATGTCCCCTCTGCTCTGGACGATCTGGTTGTTCTGAAACAGAGAGGCTGATATGAGACGACATTTTGTACTTCTAAGTGTTATCACAGTGTAAAAAAGTGTGTTAGTGCTAGTCAAATTGAAATTAAATTAATTTATTAAAGCACATATATGCTTGAGAGATTTACAGTGGTATTTCATTAAAACTGCGCACACATACAAATGTTTTTTGTCATACACATGCAGATATTTAATTATAGGCACATCTTGAACAGTATTTAGATTTTCTGCTATAATAATACCTTAATAGAGATGAACATACCATATTCCAGCTGTGATCCAGTACTTCCTGAGACAGGAGCTGCGCTTTCATCTGTGAATGGTGAATGCATTTACATAGTGCTTTACAGTTTGTCTCGCACACATACACACTGATGGCAGCAAGCTACACTACTACCATTTGGTTTCTGTGTCTTGCTCAAGAACACTTCCACATGTGAGCAGCAGCTGGAGATTGTACCACCATCCCTGCATTGAGTGGACGATCTGCTGAGCCACAGCTGTCTTCAAGAGGCCTCAGATACAATGATTACACAAGGGAAATAATCAATCTACTCAGAACCAACTTAGCAGCTGCAGATATCCTGGTGTTAAGTCCTGCGAAACACTTCGATGATTGGCTACATTATACTTTCATAATACATCTCTACGTGTAAAATCTCTCACTATAAATGTTCCTGCACATTCACCTGGTTTAAGTGTGACCAGTCTGGCCTCAACAGGCTGTTTAATGATCTCTGTCAGATGCTCCTTCAGTGATGCAGCAAAGGCCTGTGTTGCTGTCACCTTCTTGGAGTCCAGGTTGATGCGAGGGGTGTGAGGCTCATACTTTGTAGCCCTTGGCAGGTCAAATGAAGCCTGTGAGGAACAAGTGAAAGAAAGCACTTATTAATGGGATGTGTTTTTCCCCAAGTCATGTAAGACAGGGATGTAATAGTTGTAGGGCTTGGCAGCATCATTGGGGGATGCCAAAATGTACATAAATTCTCAATGAATTACTTTGTCTTTATTTTCAGGATATTTAATTAACAAATAGCTGTTATAATATCCAACCACCCACACTAATGTATTCAATTTTTTTTGTTTAATTTGACCGACAGTCCAAACCCGAAGACATTTAATCATATAATTTAGGGAAAAGCATGAATTCTAAAAATGTGCAAATCTGTAACCAATAATATCTAATTCATTGTATCAGCCCGTTATGAAAAACAAAAATCGCTGATTTGTTTCCTGTTAACTGACTAACCTCTGCAGCTGTAGTTAAAATGCTTCATATTTATTTGAATTCTTTGGTGGCTGAAACATAGCATGCACCCAAATAACATACAGGTCAATTCCTCTCTCTGCCTCAGTCATGTTGTCTCAGTAATGCATGAAGCGGGGCCGTTTAAACAAACCTAAAAGACACATATTCCAAGTGCATTCAATATTGAGACAACTTTCCCTGGTTCGTCTTCAGGCTAAACCTTCATTCATTACCCTTTCCCCCTCCCCTACTTCATCCGTCTGTCACAATGTTCATCTCACCTGCAGAAAGGCTAGGGTTTGGGATTGACTCAGCAGACTGTTGATATCTTCCCTGGCACTTCTCATGTTCTCAGCATTCTCAGTTAACCTCTTCACGAGATCCCGAAGTTTCATCTGACCCATCTCCAGCTCGTGGTCCACCTCATGTTGGGCCTCGCGCTCTTCTTGGGCCAACATATCCCTCATCTGCTGAAAAACAGCTGCAAACGCTGTCTTCCTCTGGGTAGCTGCTTCCTAGGCAAGGATCATGACAGTAGCCACTGATACAGTACATACAGGGACAAGTAAACAGATATAAACACTGACATTATGTAATTGCCAATACTACTTCTTTTGTAAATGAATCACCACTATTTGTTTTCATATAAAAGGAGGGAAATCTAACAGGAAAAACATACCTTCAGCTTGCTCTGCATGTCATTAATTTGAAACATAACAGTCTCAGTCTTCTCAATCTTCCCGTTCAGCAAACCCAACTTGTCTCTGAGGTCGGTCTACAAGACAGACATAAAACACGGTCTCTGTACACAGACAATGTCCTCACTTTTGTTACCTACCCTGCTTACTTCCTCACCACAATCTCAATGGAAGGCTTAGTATGCAATGCAAACAACACTTTTTTACTGCGCGTACACCATCTGCAATATAACTGCAGTATGCTCTTTAAACAGCAGCATACTGCAGTGTCATCTTTTACACTTATTTTTTTCATATTGCTAACATGCATTTATAAACAGGTCTCTTGCAGGGGTTCTCTAATGTTTTCTGTCCTCTCAGAAGCTGGATGAAGTTGCAAGTTTTATCATTAACAATGATGGGGGGCAACTTCTATTGTATCAATATAAACATCAGCACGATAGCATCACCAAAATCATGTTTATTTTCCATACATTAATCATATTCATTCAACTTAGTTTCTCTCCATATTTTTACCATGGCCATGCTACAGATTCACCTGTGCTTGACAATTATTGACACAAATGTCACACTATAAGAATCATCTTGTCTTGAATTATTCATTCATTTATGTCACTTGTTTAATTTATTTAATAAGTAAAAAAAAAAAAAAAAATTGCAATTGTTTTTTTTTTTCTCTATTGGAACTAGAGGCTGCTTAGTTTGCTTATGCCTCGGGCCAGCCCTGTGTTAGAGCTTCCATGATGAGAGCATCGTTGACTCTGATAATGAGTACCTGCCAGAACAAAACACATCAATATGTCAGTAAATTCTTTTAAATCACTTCTTAAAACTCACTTTTATAGACTTGCCTTTATGTGATGTGGTCCTTGTATGTTTATTTTTACTCCAATTGTCTTTGAGTTTTGTTTTGGGGTTATTTTATTTATTAAATTTATTACATTTCTGTTATTTTGCCTACTTTATTTATTTTCATCTCTTTTATCTCACCCACTTTACCAATTTTGTATTATTACCTCTGTTACTTCAACCATTTCTTGCGAGCGATTTTATCGTCCTTTGTATTTGTAAATTGTATTCTTGCTTTGTCTGTCTAAGCACTTTGTAAACCTTGTTTTTAAAAGTGCTATAGAAATAAAATTTACTATTACTACTATTACTACTATGTCAGAGAGAACGACAGGAAGACAACCAGCAGTGACCGAGGAAGTGGAGGCAGAGGCCTTGGATGTGGGAGGGCGACAGGTCAAGGAGCAGATGTTCTCGGCAAAGATGACATACGTCGAGATCTTCAAGCTCAAAGGATAACACATAAGCTAATATATCTAAAGTAGAACATTACCTGTGCTTTTTCCAGATAAACACCACCTACAACTAATCTATTGGTGAGCTCAGTATGCTCGCCACAACTGCTTTGAATAGACTCTGGTCACGTGCAATGAGCAAAGGTCAGAGTCAGCGCAGGTGAGAACTGGTAGGCTTTCCACACAATAGCTTGGGGCTGCTAAAATTGATTGGATAAAGTTATTACAGTCCTGTCTCTAACACAGACCGTGGATTTTCCCCCCCTTTTTTCCCCAAAGCATTTTATATAGTGATTGCTGTCTGGATGATAAATACAAATATAATAACAGAAGCTTCTCAACAGAATTACAAACTTTACAGGGTAAATCCCACAATTTTACACACCACAGGTGTTCACGGGTCTGCTGTATCTATTAAGGACAGGTTGTTTGATACCTATCATCAGTATCGTAACGACAAAGCAGAACCAGAGATATTGCCTTTTGTTATTCCATGCGTTCTTCTTCCTTGTAGAAATCTTGTGCCTACAGGACCCACAATGCAACTTCTTCACTGAGTGACATCACTGGAGGAAATGTAGCAGTTTACATGCCACTTTCTCTGGAGCCACAAAAGGCTTTATACTTCTGTTTCCACATATGCAGTTGTCTTCCGCAAGACCTGTAAACACACTTGACTATTTAAGTTGGTGTTACCTTTTAATATAGTACAGACTGATGCCTCTCCATTGACAGCTCAGGCAACAAATCCATCTACCAGCACCTATAAATCTAAAACAGGTAGGCTGTTTCCCCATGTTCCTTGTATTTACTTTAAGTATCAAGTTCGTTTTAAATCTGAAATTATTCCTTCCATAATACTAAGGTTGGAGACTTGTGTCATACTGACAAACACACACCTCTTTCAGGCTCCTCTGCTCCTCAGGTGACATGAAGTTGCAGCCTTTGTGGACTTGCTGGAGACAGAGGCTGCAGATTGGTCGGCCATGTTGGCTGCAGAAGAACTCCATCAGCTTGTGGTGGTCCGCGCAGATGTACTCTGACAGGCTGACGGGCTCACTCAGCTGGTGGACACTGAATGTTTTGTTTTCCCGGTGAGGCCGCAGGTGCTCCTCACAGAAAGAGGCCATGCAGGTGAAGCAGGTCTGGGACGCTTCTGCCTCCATACAGGTGTCACAGCGGACCACATCATCTTTCTCCGCCTTGCTCTCCTCTACCACCAGGCTGACCTCGCTCTTGCTCGACCTCAGGTTGAAGGTCTGGACGACGCTGCTGAGGACCGTGTTTTTCTTCAGCTCCGGTTTGGTCTCGAAGAGGGTCCGACACTGAGGACAGCTGTAGGTGTCGGTCCAGGTGTTGAGGAGGCAGCCCTGGCAGAAGTTGTGTCCGCAGGGAATAGTCACCGGGCAGTCAAAGGGACTCAGACAGATGCTGCAGGTCAGCTCATCCTCCAGACTCATCAGAGAAAACTGGCTCTCTTCCATGTCGGCCATGACGCGACGTCAGATGAAGCTGCGAGGGAGAAACGAAACTTAACTTTCCAGAAAAGGCAAATGAAAACCTTTTTTTCCTCCCCTGTTTCACTCTCTGTGCTTCGTGAACGAAATACATTACACCGTGGAGTTGAAATACCGCGAGAAGGGAAAAATAGAGAAATAAACACAATGCCAATATTACTGTAGCAGCGCAGCCACTCCTTGAGCCAGCTCTGTGTAATAATTAGCATCAGCACACGGCTCAGCACGGTAGGAATACATGTAAAAGCCATTACACACATTCCCTGTCTACTTAGAACGTCTGTCTACGTTATTAAACAAGGCATTATTACTTTTACGCCGACGTAGGCCTACCTTTAGCGGGGATATTTTGTGCAGCTAACTCCAGCTCCCTGTGAAAAAGCAGAAGCTCTGTGGCTGACTGATGACGTCTGATGAGGCCAAAGTGCGTGTGCGCGCGTATCCGTATCAATGTCAGCTTATTAATCAGATGGTAAAATGTTAATAGCGCACCATGAAACTTGACCAGTCTCTTACTTGAATGAGCCAGGTTCAACATTTTTGTGACATGATGTTGACATCAAAGTCGAAGGCTTTCACTGAGATCTTTTGGGATCTCTCTCTCTTTTCTTAAACCACTTTATAAATCAGAAAAACAAAAATAACTGAATGACATGAACAGACCCCTCTGTAGAAATCTTTAGTACATTCATAGGAATAAAACAGTAAAGTTCGGTGTATGTAAGTGTGAATGAAGTGGAGATTTCTGGCTCAGCGTGAGAAAAGATCTACAGGATTTACAGGAGAACGGAATTTAAAAATGTGTTGTCTTTTTTTTTTTTTAAATAAAAAGGGTAAATGGGCTAAATATCACATAGCAGTGACATTTGGCCCAGGTTTGGAATGAAGCTGGCACAGGTGGCATTCAGTCGGCACTGGCGTAAGGCATATGAACCGAACATGGCCCAGGTGTGGCAAAGGTGGCACTGTCTTGGCTCTGGCAGAACTCTATGCCACATAAAGTGACCCTCAAAATGAAGTTTTAGATATTTTTGAGTGAGTTGTTGAGTCAGATTTGACTCAGTCAGATCAGATTTGGAGAATCAAATCATATATATATATATGATATATATACACATATATATATATATATATATATATATATATATATATATATATATATATATATATATATATATATATATGATTTGATTCTCCATTATGGAGATTCAAACGCATGAGAGAGGGAAAAAAAGCCACTGAACATATTGAACCAAAAAGGAGGGAGAGAAAGAGAGAGAGAGAATTTTTCAAATGCATCAACGTACGCAACGTAACGGTCCAGTTGTTGTCGCCGGAAACGCAATCCTGCCTGTGGCTGACTGTCCCAGTGTTGCCAGATTCGGCGAAAAAACTGAGAAACTTGACATTAACCCCTCAGTACAGAGCCGAGCAGTTCCCGAACGACTTTTATGTGTCAGGTGAACTGTTGTTTTGCAAAGAAGCAGACCTGAGAAATCATAATTAAAGGTGTAATGCGTGAGAGTTAGCCACCTGTTGATTCATATTATCAGCATATAATACCAGAATGACTGCTAACCCCAAAAATTAAAACGGAAAAAACGGAATTTGGGAAAAAATATAACGGATTTTATAGGGCCCTAGAGAAGAGGAAAGAGGCAGGGGATGAGATTGAGAATATCAACAACAATGCGTGCGAAACGAAAAAAAGAAAGTTCAATGCCAAATGGCTGACGGGTCGTGAATGGCTTGTGTTTGATCACGAAAATGTCATGTTTTTCACTGGAAAAAATTTGGCTAGTGGAAATTCTGATTGACTGGTAACTTTAGAAAGTTACCAGCCAAATTGGCTGGTAATCAAAAAAGTTAATTTACAACCCTGGTTCTAAGATGTGATTAGGCTGGAAACTGTCAATCTGATCTGGCAACACTGGACTGTCCAGTGAGTCCACCGCCTGTCAGTGCCCTTGACTGCTGCCCATGCACTCCGGTGAGGCATCCAACAGAAATGTGGTGAGTGAAATGCATCAATTTTATGTTTCCAATAACTTGTTTTTGAGACAGTAGTTGGCAGTTGGCATACAAAGACAATTTATAGAGTCTGGCCTGAATGTTATCAAGGGCGCTAACATTTAGCTATAGCTAACGATTACGTACGAACGCTAACGTCAAGCTATGACGTTAGCTAACGATTAGTGTTAGCCTAAAATGCGGCTCAGCTGGGGTGGACTGCACTGTTTTGCTGTTAAACTTGCTTAATCATTTTGTATAAACAAACCTGAAATGGCAGACATTTTGTCCTGGGCGTTGGCAGGGGTCTGTCCGGTTTTTTTTCCGACTATTACCCACATTACGGCTAGCAGGGGCGCCGCCAGGGTTTAAAGGTTAGGACGATTCCAAGGGCCCGGCACTGACAGGGGGCCCTTTGAGACATGGGCAACCTATACAAGGGCCCAACTAGATTTTTGTTCATGGGGCCCAAAATCCCTGGCGGCGCCCCTGACAGCTAGTACGTTACTGCAACCAGCTTCTGCTAGCATGACCGTTGGCTTTTTTCCCTCTGGTAGCCTGGCAATGACAAATAATTGCTTCAACTCCAACATTTAGCCGAAGACTCTGCAGTATATGAACATTGAAATGCATGCTGTAATATCTTAAATTTGGCACTTGTGCCACTTGCTGTGTCTGGTTTATGTCAAATTGTGAGACTGAAGTAATGGTCTTATGTGAGGTTGTCCCGCACATTTTTAAACATAAACGTTAGAGTGGAACATCAAATCTTTGAACGGTTGAAATGGGACAGGCAGGATGTGGTGTGGTCTTAACCTGCTGTACAGAGGCCGTCTTTAACGTTACATGCTTGTGTCACTGTGCACATAAGTTTAAGTTGATGATAATGCAGTTGGTTATGTAGTCTTTGAAAGCTCAGGCCATATTATTGAATGGATGAACGGGGTGATTTTAGCTGCATGCAGGGTTTGTACGGGTGCTTGAAAACCTTGAAAGTGCTTGAATTTCAATGTTGTGTTTTCAAGGTCTGAAAAGTGCTTAGATTTCAGTTTAAGTACTTGAAAGTGCTTGACATTATAACTGTGTTTTGGCAAAATTGAGAACAGACTGGATAGTTTACTTGTTACAAGGAGAAATAAAATCTGTGTGTGTGTGTGTGTGTGTGTGTCATCACACATGCAGTCCGGTAGCCATAGAGAAGCATGGCTGAGGAGTAGGTGAATTTGATGCAAATGGACTGATGACACGTTCAGTATTAATAAACTTTGCACTCGTGACCTCCATCCAAGCAGCCGCAGCAGTCCTGACCTCTATGCAAGCAGCCACAGCAGTCCTGTGCCTGTGACACAGCCGCACCAGCAGTGAGACACATACACCAAGGCGCACCAGCAGTGAGACACATACACCAAGGCGCACCAGCAGTGAGACACATACACCAAGGCGCACCAGCAGTGAGATCCGTGCAACAAGGCGCACCAGCAGTGAGACTCAGCAGACATCCAGCTTGCAAACTTGTGAGTATTCACACACGCTTTCTCTGCTAAGATCAGATGAATAGAATATCAGGTCATCTGTAAGAATGGTGATGCTATTATCTTGTGTACTATATACTTCAGTAGATTGCATTCGATTGAACATGGATTTTATACTATGTCTAATCTGTCTTTCTGTCCATCTCTTCTCATTATATCCACAGCCCTCTTGCATAATATTTTAACAAAGCAAGAAATGATCATGGAGCAAATGAGAATCATCTTTAAGACCCTACAGGGCATGAAAGCCATTGATGAGGCTGAGATGGGCCTTGATCGAAATTTGCTCCCACTGCCAGATGTTAGCTCCAGAGCTTGGAGGCTGCAGCTGCCTCCTCTCCCCCTTCCTCTCCTGTTGCTGCTTCAAACTCCGGCTTTGGGACTGACCGGCGGATGATTGGCTGTTCTGCCTTAAGTCCCGCCTCTCTTGCTGTGTTAGATTTATTGTTCAGCTTGTGCTGATGATGCGGGAACAAACGTAAAATACCAAATAATAGCCTGGGCGTTTATTTGTTTCAATATTATAAATAATATAAATATTCTTGACTTTGAAAGGGAGCTGCTGTAAAGCATTTCTGTTTCTGATTCATAAATTATGCAGTCAGTTGTCCACCTTTTAAGTTAAATTAAATGAATCAAGACAGATGTCACATTTACATGTCAGGGTGTGGTTATTATAGACACAGATTCAATATTTAAGTGTCATTTATCATCATAGCAACAGCGTTACATACGGCGTCGCGATGGTAGAATTATAGGAATGAGAGAAATTATACATGTCAAAATATTAAATATGTTGTAATTTCAATTTTGAAATTTTAATACTTGTTATTACGCAAACCCCTATTACATTTTGCCATCATTGCCAGATCATACTGATTTTGCAGGGACAGACTCTCTAAACAATTAAATGGGAACAGTTTCAATAAATAAACAAGCCTTTTTTTTTAAAAAAAAAAGTTATTTTCATTTTTTTCGTGGCTGGGCCACTAAAATTACACATGGGGCCAGTAAAACTCGAATCTACTCTAGTCTAGTAAGAAAAAAATGTTATGTTGGACACTGGCTTCCATAAATGCACTTTCTTATCTTAGAACTATGTTTAACAACTTTTCCAGTGTCTTTATTTATTTCTCTGAAAAAAAGAAGAAAAAGTTAATAATAGTTATGGGATGATATGATTTCAGGTAAACACACTGGCTCTCAAAGGTGGAGTGGACATTCGCGAGTGTGTGGAGGGTCATGCATGCAATGATCACAAACTCCCTGGCAAGAACTATAAACATGACAGGGATAAATGGAAAAATTGGTTTCCAGCGCTTACAGTTAAGAAATGTTATTGGTAAGTTGGCCTTGATACCTGTAGTGTCATACCTATGTTTAATTAAAGAGACTGAGAGGATTAGAGAAGATATAAAAAATATTGACTTATACAAAAGAAATCCTGTTTAATTATCAACTATGGGCTTCTACTCGTGTGGTGGTGACTGTGGCAGAGAGGAGGGGCTCAGTTTGACTGTTGTGTTTACAAACTGCAATGAACAAACCTACAGACTCTATTTTTAAGAATCTTAAAGAGTTATTTTTATTGATTACATATTATATATTATATTATATTATATTATAAACTGACTACTCACAAACAGCTGTTTGTGTAACACTGTCAATCCTTGTTTTTACATGTACATAAATTACAAAAAATGCATTGAAATTTCTTGTACCAAGTAGTAGATGTAGGGGAAGCACTTGAGATCTGACACCAGAATATTGTCATCAGGATCAGTTTTCTAGAATTACAGTAGCCATTACCAAATGATACAAAATGTAAATTTCAAATAATTTGTGCTTTGTGCATGTATGTTTCAGCTGCTGTAAGGCGTAACCGCCTAACATCTGGGGCCACGGATCAAGAAATTGACTCAACCATCAAAAGATGGTTACATCTGGCTCCAGATAGAGATGGTGACAGAATGGAGAGGATAAAGCGAAAGGGGGGAATGGATAGCATAACGGGTTAAACTCCTGGTTCATGGACTGACAGTATTTAAATGTGCAGAGTCCTGATTCATATACTGATGGTGCTCATAAAGGTGCAGAGTCCTGGTTCATGGTCTCGATGTTAAAAAAGTGTGAAGGTGTATGTGTACTGCATGTATTGATATAACTTAAATAAATATACATTTGTACTTGTACTTGTTGAAGCTTTTTTTTTAAAACAAAAAATCTGGATCAAATATGGCACATAAATTAAGTGGCTGAGTTGAGGTTTAATTAAGGCTGATATCAGGAACCACTTCTGAAAATGGTTTTGTCCAACATAGGGCCAGAATGGGGCCAGCTGTGGTTGTACCGTTTGGCTGAGTTATGGGCCTTATGTGGCCCACGTTCTGAATGCCTGATGTGGACCACTAAAGGACCGTAATTCATTGCTGTATGTGGGCCAAGTGCGAGTGGGTTGTGTGGCCCACCACTGGGCCAGACCAGTTTTGCTATGCATGATATCACCATAAAACTTCCTCTGATTACTTACATTGAGACTTCTCATTCCCTGCGCCTGGTGACAACCCAATGCACATAATCTCAGGTTGTTTGTGTGTCTGTCTGTCCATCCATCCTAATCCTGTGAAAGCCATATCTAAAGATCATCTTGAGGGCATTTGTTGAAATTTGGTACATTGTTCACTAGGGCTTCAGGATGAACTGATTAGATTTTTGTGCTCAAAGGTCAAATACATTGTGAACTCTCAGCAACCCATTATTGTGAACGCCATACCTCAAAATCGCACATTTTTTATTGGCCATACCTCAAGAAATCAGATAATAATTACCAAATTATCAAATTTGAATTACAAATGACTATACGAGTGTGTGAGAGAGAAACATCTTTCACTGATAACAATTATTGGTTAATTTGTAATACAAACTTATTTTGATTAAACTTAAAACTAATTTCAATTCAACCACATACATGTTCATATTTAAAAAGGTTCAGTGTGTAGGATTTAGTGGCATCAAGCAGTGTGGTTCCAAATTGCAGCCAAAAGAACACACCTGGCCTCACAGTCTGACTTGCTGGATGTAGACTGTTGGTGTGAAATTTTTTCATAGACACCTATTATCTCTTTCTTCCACTGTATGAAGTTTTATAACTAGGTTCGGGAACAAAGACCACGCCTCCAACTCATCTCATTTCTGCCCGAAATATATTTAAGCACACCTCATCCGTTCACTCCCTCTTTTACTGATTCTCTACATCCGTCCCTCCTAATCCCCTTCTTTCTTTTTGTTTTCTGTCTCTCATCCATATACAGGAACCACTGGGGCTCACGAAGAGATCAGAGACGGCTCCCCCACTCAGCGGCTCCACACCCACTCCGTTCCTCCCGCCAAACTCCCCCCTCCATCCTCTCATCCCACCAGCTTCTCTCCCTTTCTATCAACCCTCACCCGTCCTTCCTAAACCCCCTCATCCCTTAACCCTCGACCCCTACCCCATCATCCCTTCATCCTTCCATCCCCTCCATCCCTCGACCCTTTCTCTCCCAGTATCCAACATATGTCATTACGTGTAATAAATTCCTGTTTTCATTCCATACAGCCTTTGGCGTGGTCTTAGTTAGTGAACTGTCTGTCTGTGCCATTATAAAACACATACCACTACATGACAGAGCAACAACACACAACCTACAAGCTGAAAATGGTTAGTTTCTCTAACCGATTCACTCGCAACAAGCGTAAATAAGCTAGCAGCTGTTGCTTTTGCAAAGACTTAGACATTTTAATGCCAAGGCTGGCCTCCCCACGTGCAGACCAACCCTGACACCAGTTTGCAGGGGCATATGTATGTTGATGTATGTGCATACATGTATTTTATTATATATATTTTTTTATTCATTGTGTTGTGTTTGTTGGTGCTATGGACCTCTCATGAGATGTGTCCCTAATAAAGATTGAATTGAACTGAACTGAATTGACCTTTCTTACTGAGGTCTGTTCCATACAGCAAAATGCACATGTTGGCACCTGGCTGTCCACTTTATGGGTACTTTAGATGCAGTACACACTTACAGTACAGCATGTCTTCATACTCCATGCAGAAAAGCTGAGGAATGCTAACTGCTTGTTAACAGGGCTGTAATGAAGGTCGATCTCGCCAACGCAGCATCCCTGCTAGCTTACACACAGTCGCCCTCCACCTAAGTAAAACTACACCAGCACGTAATAATGTTACTTAATATCAGCAACAATAAGAAAAAAAAATATCAACAAACCCATGTGCCCTTATCTCTGTCGGCCAGGTGCTAAACAAACAAAAAGTAAGATGCCCGAGTTTACAGACACACCTGTTGGTTACTGTGCGTGCCTTTTAGCACACGAGTTGCACCTTTAAAATAAAAGCCTCAGGCCTTAGAAAAGGAAACTAATAAATTAAAAACAGAAACATAAGGAAATACATTTAAAATCAATAAGCATGAAAAACAACAGATTAGATTTAGTTCATTCACACTTATCATGATCACTTTCTTATGGAATTAAACGTATAAAGGGCATCGGACATGTACTATATATCTATATATCTATGTAACCACATATACAGGACATTTACTACTTGTACCCCCCACATACTTTGTGCCCATGCAGATACCACCAGCTCACTACCGTAGATATGACTCATGACCACTTACAAAGCAACAACTGTGTGTGTGTTTGTGTGTGTATGAATCCCTCAACAAAGTCAGACCTCTGGGAAATATTATTGTTCGCAACAGTAATAACAATACTCTCCAGGATACTGGGGCACTGAGTTCTGGTTTGGAATACGGACTTCTAAATCTTCATCAGAATAAAGAATCATTTTGAGAAATAAATATAGGATCTGTGGATCGACATGAGTAACATCCATAGATCGATATCAATGTCATCTCTGTGTAATTCTGGACACAGAGATGGAGGCTGATGTTACTGTTGTTATCTGTTAGTAAGACAGCAAAAGACACATTTCCTAACATGTTAGACTGCTCCATAAACGACCTGTGCTTCTAACAAAGACAAAAGAAGAGTGTCTGAAAGAGAAAAACATGTTTATTGTTACCAATCATTGCTTAATGTGTAATACAAAATGATTTTAATTGAACCACACTGAATACAGAAATACGCATTAACATAGATATATTTATAGTTCATCTATGCATCTCCTGTTGGGTAAACTGAATAAAACTACCACAAATGCAAGCATGACACATTTTGGTTGGTTTAATGTTAACTTTTCAGCATCAAATTCCATGCAGTGGGAACCATATACATGTCAAGAGCCATGAACAATACTTCAGTTTAAACTCAGCATAAACAACAAAAAACAAAATAATCTGTGAGCCACAGGAGTCAGAGGTTGATCTAGGATATATTTTACAAGCCATATCAGAACTAATGTAAAATGCTGCAGGAAGAATGTTATCTTGTTTTTTTCTGCTATGCAATGACACGCCCATGGTGTAGATGAAGTTTGGTAGTGAGAGTAAACCAGTGTCAACAGAATATCTGTAATTAGACACTTATTATGCTTTGGGAATGCTCTCAGTAGGTTCACAAAGCTTCCCAAACCAGAATTCTCCATTGTGATAAGCCACGGCAAAGTGAAAACAGTAGATTTCCCCATACCGGTTTAGACTTTACATGTGGTGATATGCTGCACCTTTAAATACTGGAATGTCACTTAACAGATTAATTCATCACAACAGCCATGGTGTCTGAACCGTTCCCAGCTGTGAAGCCGTTAAATACAGTGGGGTCAGTACTTAGGCTTCCTTCGTCAGAACAAACAAAGAGAGCTGTGTTCAAGCTAACATCACTGTTATTGTACTGTATGTTGTGTAGACAGATCTAAACTGCTTGACAACCACAGCTTATTACACCACTTAGCACCTGCAAGATGAGCATACTCGTAGTAAGTCTAAATCGAAGTGACCAGTAGGGACACTGACCAACCACTGATGTGCTCCAGTGTTGCCAAATGCAGGAAATGAGCCACTGTAATTAATGTCACCAGTGTGCCTCAGCAAACACATCTTACAGGCCAGAGTAAACTTTGTATAACAACAAAAAATTTACCCCTGAGAAACTAAACGTCTTACTTACATCCAGCCACCTGACAGAAAGCCAGCAGAGCATTCTGATGGCTTGTTGGGCTTGTCTAATGCCTGCCATTGACATAAAATAGCATGGCTTTGTATTTCTATGGGGCATTCCATGCAAACATGACATCCGAGGTTCTGATCAAGGATTATTGCTGCATGTTATCCCTTCCTTCTCCTCTTAATATTTCCTGGCTCAAACTCCACCAATCTAGGCAGAATGCCATGAGTAAATGGTTAAAAGGAAGAAAAAGTGACTGTCAAAACTTGATAAGAACAGAGTCCATATGACTACTTTTCTCATCAGCCTATCAGTCAAAAAGTTGAGGAAATGAGCTGGGTGATTCAATCGACATCGCTTATATCAATTAAATCCTCAAAATGAAAATTAGAAGCCTCAATACGTCTGTAAGGTACACCGCTGGTGCAGAATGGAAAGCCAATCACACTTTCGCAACAAATATATTTCTAGCCCATCACAAGGGAATCTTTAGGGAATGTAAATCCCATTTCATGGGGTTGGTTCACTTAGCTTAACTGCATGTTATGTTTTTGTATCAGAAGTTAGACAACTTGAAAAAAAACATGCACTTCTTCAGATCAGAAAACAAAATGGACAGGCTCAATAGTGAAAAGGACTTAACATGCTGAATTACTTTTTCTAACAAGAACCTAAAAAGTACACAGCGTGTACAGTTCTTAGTCATTTTCACTTTCTAAACTTCTTACTATTTGAGAATATTACGCTTAAGGGAATTTAT
Source organism: Diplodus puntazzo (assembly GCA_963678695.2). Lineage (NCBI taxonomy): Eukaryota > Metazoa > Chordata > Actinopteri > Spariformes > Sparidae > Diplodus > Diplodus puntazzo. Next base: position 30,814,149 of record OZ023156.1, read on the forward strand.
AAGGTCTCCAGAAATGATTCATATTGGGACGCATATTGAAATAGACTGAACAAAATATCTTCAACCTCAAACACACACCAAAACAATCAGTTCAATATTATCAATTATAATTACATGTTTGCGAGGGATGTGATTGATTCAATTCTTTATCCAGTCGTATTGCCAACCACTCTACAATGTGGTATAAATGATCTGCATATAAATACAGGAAAGCCACTAGCACACACACATATGCTGTACAGTAATCGAACAGTGTGTGTGTATTCTGTTCTGAGCATAGAAAAGGAGAAAGTAGATCAAATCTCCGAAAGCTGAAACAAACCCAAGTAACCGAAGCTACCGCTCCTCTGTCTTCATTCCATTAAGAAGAAGGATACGTTTTTCACTGTTGGTTTGTTTGTCAACAGGATTATACAAAAACTACTGGACAGATTTTTGTGAAACTTGAATGGAGGGTGGGCCTCTGCCAAGAAATAGACTATATTAAATCTTGGTGAGGATCTGGATGAAGCGATGGACCTTCAACATTCTGAGATGGAGTGTTTTTTGACATTTTCATTAATTTCTCGTGTGTGTAATACATGGAAATTGATGAACAAAATCATGCGCATTTAGGTGGATGGTATCTTTCATTGAGTACAAAAGAGGACTGCTGGGCCTTGGCGGAGGTATGCACTCTGCTGATTGCCACTGTAGTTAGTTAAATCGTTGGTTGCTTGCTGTTTACTACATATTATGCCATCAAACACAGCATTTTGTATTCCTTCTACATAAGCAATATATCCTGTGTAATACATTTAACTTGTTTCTAAGCACTTTTTATGAAGTGACTGGCACATATAAGTGAGTCACAATGACTTTTATTCTTTTTTGAGAAGAATAATTTTTATGGTCACTTATCCACAGCCAGCAGCTGTAAATCACACCAAGCACAACTATCAACAGTTTAGGACATAAGCTACACAATGCCAGTAACTGTTGAGAATAGCCACCACCATCTATTCCTTCATTTTCTTGGTATTAAGCAGAACTAACAGAATGGTACTAGCAGTAATAAGCACTAATAGTGGAGTTATTCATTGTTTCATCTGATACCATACATATGCCATTCAGTTGCAACTGCACAGACAACATTGGTTTTCCACTTCAAACATTGGGTATAATCAGAATATATATATTTTTAATATATTTTCAAGTGTTCATTGTTAAAACCCATTCAAGACTGGATTTCTAAATGCAACTTGCAAGGATTTCTTTTGCATATTAATAAGAGAGGGTACAACAACAAGCTGTTTGTATCTGTGCTCTTGCATATGCCATTTATGAGCATATGCTCCTCACGCCTGCAGTTTGCACAATGTAACGGAAGAGCCACTTGAGAAAATCCAGAAAGCTGGATACACCGCTTCAGCAAAGGGGAACACAAAGGAGTGGAAGGGATATGCCCTGTCTGCAACGTTATAGAACGTAGCAGTGCCCTCCTCACAATCCAACAGCACACCTACACGCTTTGGATTGGGATTGATCAGCACGGTCTCACTGCTGTTATACCAAGCGGACAGCTTGACGTTAAACCACTCAACACACCAGGACTGGGCGTTGCGGCCCAGCCTACTGGTGGGACCTTTGCGGTCAATGCTACTGTAAGCCAAGCCTATGCCAATGAAATTGTTGCTGCTGAGTCGAACTTCCCAGTAGTGGCGCCCTCTGGAGAAACCCTTTGAGGCGAGCACCTGAGAGCAGACAGCAAAGCGTTCAGGGGAATCTGGGTAGTCTATGTGATCATCTGACACAGAGGCCTTGGTGAAGCCCTCACTCAGGGAGATGCGTTTGTGGGCCGTCTTTTGGTCTAAAGTGAGCACTGTGCCATCTGTTACGGACAAAAATAAAATAATTATACATAAAAAAACATGGTTGATATCATCATAACAGGGAAATATAGCTGCTACACTCATATACTTACATTTCAATAGTTCACTTCTTTTCTCAGCAGATGTTATGTCTGGTGGAATGGATGAAGTTTCTACAACAGAAGACAAATAGTAGTTTTTAGTTTGGATATCAAAAAAAGCTTTTTTAAAAATAACTAATTTTTAAAAGTAACTACCAGTTTTACATAACATGTCAAATTCAAGCAATTTCAAGGTGCATTTTCTCACAGCTTAGGATGCATATTAGTATGAAAACCTGCCTTTTTAAATGATAAAAGTAAGCTGTGTCAATGCATGTCAGGCATTTGTAAGGATGCCCCCTAAAACTCAAATTGATTCGAATCATCTTTCGTGAAGAGTTGACTTGTATTTTTTCAGTCAAATCATCGCACTTTTGCTTTTTAGCTGCATCATTATACAAAAAGGCTATCCAGGAGCAACAGCATGGAAGACTGTAATCTGTACAAAGTCACATAATCGCAAACCACAAGAGTAACTATAACTGAAGCAGAAAAAAAGTGGAATTGAGGATTTAGCCATGCCCCTAGTGTCACGTCCGGCAGGCATGCCAAGATGGAAAAAAACACACACACAGCATGTTGTAGTGCAGCAAGTTACTTCCTCTAACCTGAAGCTGTAGCCAATAAAAAGACACCATGGCAACAGCTGATATAAGAGTCAAATCAACAGAACTCAAACCCTCTCCTGCTTCTCTGAAATCACTGGTGTGGAAATACTTTGCATTACCTGTGAGTTATGTCCACAGCATTTGTGTTATCGACAAGAAAACAACAGTTTGTATGATATGCCATGTGCGTATAGCATACGCGTCCACAGGCAACATGACAACTATGGTAAGACATCTCCAAAGGCATCATAAAGAAGTAGATTTAACTAAGAAAATTACAGTTAACACAGCCAACTCTTCTGTCCTCATCTAGTGCTAAACTTCCACAAAATCATATTCACACTAAAGCAATAACTAGTGCTATAGGGGTATGTGTAGGATCAGACAAGAAACCTTATTCAGGGGTGGAAAAGACTTGATTTAAGCATCTAATCATCGTACTGGATCCATGTTACGAAATGCCAAACAGGTTGTATCTTACCACAAATGTGTTGCCCTCCATGTATGATAATGTGAAGGAAAAAGTTATTGGAGGTCTGAGCAGTGCATACTTCGTGACTTTAATGAAAGACTGCTGGACCTCCAGAGCAACATAGAGCCACATGACCATCACAGCACACTACATTAATGATGACTGCGAAATAGAAAATCCAGCCCCATCTATGAAACTCAGAGAAGTGAATACTTGGCAGAAGTGCTGTGGGAAGTAGTAGCAGAGTGCACACTGCAAAAGTTCCCTCTATGACTTGAGCGAGTTTCCAATTGACTGGTGAAACAAGTTGTCCATATGTCCTTACTGTGACACTTCGCAAACGAATAATGGAGATTACATTACTCATTACATTACTCACCACGTAGACCATCATTTGAAATAAGAACTATAATAATAATATAATAATAATAATTATTATAATAATAATTAAAGAGTTATCATAGAATAAAACCAATAATCCTAGACTAGTCTAAAAATAGCATAGTGATCTGTGTTAAAAGAAAAATAAAAAATAAAAAAAATCAAATCAAATCGAATCGAGGATTTGTGACACCCCTACTCCAAGTCCATCCAAACCTTGAAAATACCACATTCAAATTGAACCATTTTTTACAGGCTGCCCCACACCTGTGCCTAGCTGCACACATTCATTTGTGAATACAGCTGTGAAGCCTTTGGTGGATTGTGCGTTGTATAAATATCTTCTGCTGCATGGATTTTAATATACAATATATTCTGTTAATAACCATTATTAGTCCATAAATGTTACAATTCTAAATCAGAGGAGTACTTTTTCAGGGAAAGGTAAATGGCATCTACCTGGTTTCAGTAATTCAGCTCCAGGAGTACAGCCTCTGGGTTTGTCGTTCTCTCCAAAACTAATCAGGTTCTCTTGTGATTTGGCTTGGTCCTTATTTCCCATATTGGCTTCAGTGGACTGGGGCGCTTTTTTGTTCTGTTCTAAAATGAAAAAAACAAAAACAATGTAACGTTTTTTTTTTTTTTTTTATTAAAATAAAACTGCCTTTTTAACTTCAGTGAAAATAAAGGCAATGTTCAGTTGACCAGGCAGTTGCAGTAATACATTGCATAGGAGACTTCATCTGTTAATATAAATGGGGTGGACAAAATACTATACACATGTATCAGTATAACACAATACAATTTAGCAGCAGAAAAAATGTAGCCTTCAATATGACGATTAGGTTGAATGAACACATTTTTAAAATAATAACATAACAGACTTTATAGAGGATGTATTGCATTAGAACATTCATTACAGTATAAACTGGCCATAAATTGTTACATCGTCTATAAGTCAAGAATTGACCATTTCTTACTTTGAGGTTTCTTCTTTGGGCCTGGGGCTGGGGGTTGGGAACCTGGACTGAAGAGCATGGGAGGTCTGGGCTGCCCCGGAGTCCACTGTATTCCTGCAATTGAAATAAGCAGAGGTAGGGGCCAAAATTGGACATCAACTAAAACTTGCGCATTCACCCGTATCTGCAACATCTTACAATACAGTAATGGAGGTTCTCAGTCATCCAGGTCATGGTAATTCTAAATGCTATATATATATATATATATAACCTCTCACCCAACTGAAACGAGTCCTTACAATACAATAGTTACTGAGAAATGACAGGAATTATCTAATGATTATGGATTGTTAATGAGTAGGTCCTGAATATCTCTGAATTAAGGATGATTAGCTACAACCCTTCATGCATATTAAATATAGTAAGTAAATGAAGGTAATAAGGGACCACTTGGTAACTAATCAGTATAAGCAGTTAGCAGCAGTTAAAAGAATAACTAATGATTAAGTAATTACTAATAAATGAGTCATTACTAGTTTCTGCCACTCAGTGGTTGATCTGGAAACAGCTCACCAAGAGAGTGTTCTTTCTTGTGAGTCACAGGTACTTTGTACAGGTATGTTTTTTTCCCCTACTTATTTGTCTTCTGCCTGCATTAAATGGAAGACCACTTACAAAGCCTGGTGACTTACCCTGATAATACGGGGGATGATTAAAGCCCTGATGCATCAAATAAGGAGGCACGTGTGGCTGGAAGGGTGGCAGGTTGGGTGGACCTCCTGGACTGTGGGACCTGGGCTTTCTTTTCTGCTTTTGAGGCTCTGGTAGTTATGAAACACGGATTGTAATGAGAAGACATTTTGATTTAATCACATTACAAAATGCAAGTAAAAGACTTTTTTAACCCTCTCAAAGACCATGTATGCTAGACAAAGACATACTAAGGTATTTTATTGAAACTTCAGAGATTCAGCATGCACAACGCACACAAGTACTGACAAACAAAAACCCACAAATGTTCTTGTCATACACATTGGCAGATATTTTGTTACATAGGTATATGTTATGAACATACCAGATTCCTGCTTAGATCCAGTACTTCCTGAGGCAGGAACTGCTTTTTCATCTGTGAATGGTAAAGGGACTGGATTTATATACACTTCCACATGTGAACAGGAGGAGCTGAAGATCGAACCGCCAACCCTGCAGTTGGTGGCCGATCTGCTCCACCTACTGAGCTACAGCCCTGAGGATCCCAGGTATAATGGTTACACAAGGCAACACATTTTATTTTCTCTGGATTTCAAACTGTTAGTCCAAAAACACAAAACTAAAGTCAACTTTTGCTTTAATGTCCAGTATTTCCCATGACACCATCTCACCTGATGCAACAATGCTGGAGTTAAGTTCTGCAAAAAGAAAAGTGTGATGATTGACTACATTATACTTTCATAATACATCTTCTCACATTAAATTTCAAAATAAAATGTACCTGCAGATTGACCTGGTTTAAGTTTGAGTAGTCTGGCCTCAACAGGGTTTTTGTAGATCTCTGTCAGATGCTCCTTGAGTGCAGCAGCAAAGGCTTGAGTTGCTATCACCTTCTTGGAGTCCAGGTTGATTCGAGGAGTGTAAGGGTCAAAGTTAATGGCTTCAGGCAGGTCAAATGATGCCTGTGAGGTGAGGAACACAATGTTGTTTTCTTTAGTTGAGCAAAAATGTATTAACAACAGCCCAAATGACGCATATGCAGAAATTAAATAAATTCTCCTCAAAGTTTTAATGAGAATTATTCTTGTGCTTTATTTATGACATGGTTTGAAGATAAGATCCAATCCCTAATGTGGACATTTTTCAAGACTAGTAAATACTAAACTGGCATAAGCAGTGAATTAAGGGTTTCAAGAATTAAATATTAAATACAGTATAGTTTTATTAAAACAAAAGAATTTTAAAAATTTACAGATGATATATGAGCCAATTAGGGCTGTCATTGAGATGACAAGTTGTTAACTGTATTTCCAAATGCATGTTTTTTAAAGTTTCAGCCATTTAGTACAAATCACGTGAGAAGTCTGCGAACACAACTGAAGTCAAACAGGACTTAATCCTGGAGGATTTCAAGAATATGAAGTTAGGAAACAGGTTTTCTAATAAAGACATCATGCTTGGGTTTAAACTAACACATTTATAAAAAACAAAAAAACAAACATGACTGCTGTATATTGTTAGATTGACTTCTCAGAAATGCCATCAAGTTGCAGGGCCAAGTTTGGGCCAGATCCAGCCCACCAGAACAGAAATGAACTCTGAGCCAGAATTGGGCCAGTTCTGGTTTATTCGGTTTGCTGACATCTGGTCGTGTTATGGGCTGGCATGCTTGTGGCTTAGACAGGACCCCCCAAGTGCTATAGCGACCAGTGACCAGTTTATCTAGGCCACAACAATTTTCTATAAAAACTGTGCGATACTATGCAAATTGATCACAGCTGTCTCACCTGTAGGAAGGCCAGAGTCTGGGACTGACTCAGGAGACTGTGGATATCTTCTTTAGCTTTGCTCATAATATCAATGTTCTCAGTGAACTTCTTCATGAGACCTTTGAGTTTGGTCTGACCGCTTTCCATCTCATGGTCAACTGCATTCAGAGCATCTCGCTCATCTCGGGCCAACATATCCCGCATCTGCTGATACTCAGCTGCCAACGCCTTCCTCCTGTTGGTCGCAGAGTCCTAGGGGAGGGTCATGAGAGGATCGAGCAACAGATCAGTAACAAGACAAAATGACAGAAGCACTATTGAAACACAATACAAAAACTCATGGTTATGGATTGAAAATGAAGAGGAATCACTCAGTTTAAGAGTGTCATGCTTGAATGTCAATTCTGTTAGACCAGGAGTGGTTGGAAAGATTCACCTGTGCACAGGGTAGGAGTTATGTGACAGGGAGGTTACATAAGGACTGGGTGTGTTCTGTTAAATTATTTTGAGGCTATGCTACCACACCAATTATGATGTAATGTTTTAGACCTGTTTGATACTTACCTATGAGCATTGCAGAATTTTATGTAGGTACATTATGCACTGTGCTGGAGCCACTAAGCATAGTTACCTGTGAGATAAAGTTGAAACCTGATCCTGGTGAAGGCTTTAAAAATTCCTTCCTCAGCTTAGAGGATCAACAGTATTAAAAATGATTAATCCATGTAGCTACCCACTCAATAAATAGTTCAATGATTTTTGGGTCCTCGTATTTAAATGTGCACACCAGTAAAAAGCTGTTACAGCAATCCTTCCCACATTATCAGGCAATAATAATCATGTCAAATTTAGTATAGTCTTTTTCAACTCATTTATTTCCCATTTTAACCCAGCCTCCTCTACTACAAATGCACTAATTTTCCCATGTATGTGAATATTACAATAATTATCAAATGTTGAGCATTACCTTGAGCTTGTTTTGCATGTCCTGCATCTGAGAGACAACATTCTCGTTCTTTGTCATCTTCCCATCCAGCAAACTCAACTTGCCTCTCAGGTCAGACTACAAACAGAAGAATATGATATATTCAGTTAATTCAGCCAGATACACACACAGTTAAAAGTGAATGGTGTTTTTTTTTTCTGCACAGAAAAGAGGAATTACAAACTTTAGAGGAGCTTAGCCCAAGTCCAAGAGGTGGATATGTCACAACCTGGGCAAAACCCCCCAAAACTACACTACATATATATAAGAGCTAAGTGAGTTTTTTTATTCTTGATTTGTTTAAACTGCCCCTTTAAAGTTGCTGACAAACACACACCTCTTTCAGGCTCCTCTGCTCCTCAGGTGACATGAAGGTGCAGCCTTTGTGGACTTGCTGGAGACAGATGCTGCAGATTGGTCGGCCATGTTGGCTGCAGAAGAACTCCATCAGCTTGTGGTGGTCCGGGCAGATGCGCTCCGACAGGTCGCCGACGGGCTCACCCAGCTGGTGGAGACGGAAAGTTGGGTTTTCCCGGTGAGGCCGCAGGTGCTCCTCACAGAAAGAGGCCATGCAGGTGAAGCAGGTCTGGGACGCTTCTGCCTCCATACAGGTGTCACAGCGGACCACATCTTTCTCCGCCTTGCTCTCCTCTACCACCAGGCTGACCTCGCTCTTGCTCGACCTCAGGTTGAAAGTCTGGACGACGCTGCTGAGGACCGTGTTTTTCTTCAGCTCCGGTTTGGTGGCGAAGAGGGTCCGACACTGAGGACAGCTGTAGGTGTCCTTCCAGGTGGCGAGGAGGCAGCCCTGGCAGAAGTTGTGTCCGCAGGGAATAGTCACCGGGCAGTCAAAGGGACTCAGACAGATGCTGCAGGTCAGCTCATCCTCCAGACTCATCAGAGAAAACTCGTTTTCGGCCATGATGAGACGTCAGAAGAGGCTGCGAGGGAGAAACGAAACTTAACTTCGCACGTAGGTTACACGAAAACGAAAGCAAATAATTCACCATAAAATGTAGTTTGCAATATTCAATGTCGGTGTCGATTATTTTTTTTCTTATTTGGCGTACTTTCTTGAGCACAGCAGTCGGCTACTGTGGATTAAAGCAGTCGGCGTATCAAAGAACGTATCTCGATACGCGGTTTGACATTTCGCGTCGGGTTTGTTCATTCACATTTACATTCACACGTTTAAAAACACGAACAGTCACCCCGCAAAGTAAAAAGCGTCCATACGCCTCGACGAAATCTTCCACAATACCTTGAATCCTCGAGTGCACGGTAAGTGTGGGTAGTCCAACTTGACGTCGCCGGACTTCAGCGCCCCACAGTTCGGTGTCACTGAGGTGACTGACTGCGCTGGTCCAGTATCAAGATAGTGACGACACCTGGGTAGGTCCCGCCCCCTGTCTCTCCACTGCTTGTCCCGTACTTTCTTCCACGTCGTAGTGGGCTGCTGCTCACGTGAAACATATTCTATCTTGGAAACCAAGATAAGGAGGCTCATTCCCTCATAAAAGGGCTATGAAATGTCAAGAATGACAAAACAAGATTTCATAAACAGTTTGTCAGATACTAAATTAGAAGTATGACGATGTGAATTAATGCATGATGAGGTAACCGAAATGAGTCTCATAAATGAGCAACGCCCAAAGGAAATTAGTATCTAGACTGTACTCAAGTACACAATCCTCCAAGAATCACTCTACTTTATACATTAAGACTAAATGGGAGAAGGAAGTAAACATGACCCTAATGGAAGAAGAGTGGTTGAATATATGTAAAACACAATCCACCACTTCCAGCTCTGGCCAGTGGGGAGAATTTTCATGGAAGAATATTTTTAGGTTTAATATCACTCTGAGAAGAAAGCTTTCACAGAATGGTAGACCGGAATCTGGGCGTTAACAGAGACGTTCTATTATTGTAGAAGGACTTTGGCATTTATCAGCTGACCACTTCCATGTATTTTGGAATTATCTAGCAATTGAATCCTATTGGCTCGAGACTGTAACAGAAATAAAATCCATTCAGGGTTTTGAAATAGATGACAGTTTTGGCACTATATCTTTAGGTAGTACACCAGATGAATGTAACACTCAGGACAAGTAATTTCTTAAAATATTGCATGGAGTGAACAAGAACGCAATCACAAAAAATGGATCTCTTTTATTTATCAGAAATGTTTACAAGTGAAACACATCTGTAGCTAAGATACAGTGAAAGCTGACATGCAGATAAATCCTGTCACAAATAATGTTAAACTCAGTTAAGGTTTGTCTCCTCACATCCCTGATGAATATCTTGGTAAAATAAGCGTACACCTAATCAGAAAACCATTATTGTGACTCGAGACAGTGGTTTCCACATTAACTCTATAAAATGTATGTATTTATTTACACAAGAACATGATACTGTGGGTCATAATCTTTCACGGTCAGGGTTCAGTTGCTGTTTATGTGTGGCTTTTCAGGATGCTGTATGTTGTTTTGGCCACCATTGTAGGCCTCAGTGAGCTGGTGGAGGTCCTTCAGCAGGCCTGCAAACTGCTCCTCCTGTTAAAACATAGAACACAGCTTTGAATAATGTTTCCATTGACTCACTCATGTGTGCAATTTAACTGTTGTACACTGTCAGTGACAGGGTTTCTACCACAACACCTCCACAGTAAATATCCTCGATAAGATGCATTGCATCTTAACTGATAGCAACTACATGAACATAGACTGCATGAGTAAAGTGTAAAATTAGAATGAGTTCACCATCTATTCAACCACAGTTCAAGTCTCAAATAATTTGATTTTATATTTCAGGACCCTAGATAAGCATCGCATTAGGTGTCTTAAATGGCTCTTGCAGCATAATTCAATTTTTTTGGATCCAAAATGTGTAATATTTTTCTATTTCATTATCTTGAATATTCTCCCCACTAAAACTATTTGTGTGTCAGATACAAGTGTAGTACAAATATTCAGCTTCAGAACGTTTTTGTTTGTTTGAAGACAATTTAATTCCTTCCAGCTTGAAGCCGCCCCAAATTTCTGATAGATAAAGTTAGCCAGTGTATAGTAAGAAAAACACACAGGATAGACAACAGTGTTTGATGGTCAATTTTGACTGAGGTGCGCATGAACTGATAAAAAGTGAATTGTGAGTTGAACTATTGGTAGCAGGCTTCCTCTGTCTATCTTACCAAGACATTCATTCGTTCGGCTGCTGCAATGGCAACACTTAGCTTCCTCTCATCTTCCTCCCTCTCCTCCTCAATCACACCCAGCCTGTGAAAAACACATAGAAGAGACTTAGAAAAGGACAGCACACCTTAGTGACAAAAATCTAGGAAACATAAAATAATTTACTGATAATTAGTGATAACCATCAAACATATCGAATCCAAATGAAGCATCAACAGCTTAATTAAACTTTATGAGAATGAGTGAAAGTAGTAAAATGAGTATGCAGACACATATGCATAAAAATCACAGAATGTATGTGTAATAAATATATTTACTTTAAAAACTGAATGTAATTGCAAACAAATCAAACATGAACATTTACTATCTCACCTGAAGGTGGCACTGGCGAGCTGCTCCTCTCGGACAGCCAGCATGTTCTGGAGCTCCACCACTTCAGCCTGCAGCGTTGCATTCTGGTCCTGGCTTTGGATGATGAAGTCTTCCAGACGCTTTGCCATGTCCAGCTCACACTCTGTCACTCTCTCTATTCCCAGACGAAGCTCTGACAGCTCTTGAGCATGCTGGTATGTGAATTACAAATTAACATTTAATGAAACAATACTGAAGTCATACACTATACGGACAGAAAGATGTCGCTTTAGAGAGAAGAAGTTTTGACATACTCTGTCCAGTACGCTTAACTGCTCATTCTCAGTCTTCATCTCACTTGACTCCCTGTTCTGGTTGACTTTGATCCAGGGAACTGGTGCAGGTGTACGTTTGATACTGGGCTTCTGTAACAAAAAGAAAGAATGTTTACATGATTCTTTCTAATTAACCACACCATTCATACTATCGCAAATATAAACAAATAATACTATTGCTAACAAAGAAAAACGATAAAAATAATCCCTGCATATAAAAATATGCATGGGAAGAAAACATGATGTGTTTAGCTCAGGAGCCAAAATAGCAGAGCTATAGTCACAGTTCCTCTTTTCACTCACAGTTTTTGGTGAAGAGATGTGTGGCTGGTTGGGCTCCACCACTTCTTCGTGGTCAGATGTAGGCAGAGCTTCAGAACTTGTCTGCCTCTTCAAGGCATGTTTTGCATGACCAGGTCGTCTGTGTGGAGCACTCTGAGTTCTGGTTACTGGCCTCCTCTCTCTCTCTCTTACACTCCTCCGAGTCCTGACATCTCTGTTAAATAAATGAATTAATGTATTAATCATTTCAGTGCCATACATCAAATGATTGCATTTGGAAAATCTGAAAATCATTTTAGCAGGTTATATAATCCCATATATGTACTTTACGCTATGTGAATTTATGTTTTCGGAACTGATCAAGTCTACCTGCCCGTCAGTGTTGTCCACTAATAGTACTAACCACAGACTTTTTGCAGTAAAATATAGTGACATTTATTTTGCACATGATGCATATAATATCCTAAATGCTCGAATTTTCCTCAGGAGAATCCTCAGCTTTTTCTATTGATAATTGTTTAGGATTTTAATTTGAAATTTTGTGAGAATCATTTGTACAAAGTGATTGTTGTACTGGACTCCCTTAGGTACCTCTGACAGGGAGGTTGTCTCTATGTTGGTTGGTTTATCAGCAGGATTACTGAAGGGATTTCCATGAAACTTGGAAAGAGGATGTGTCTTGGCCTAGAATAGACCCCATTAACTTTTGGTGCATATCCAGATAAAAGTACAGATCCAGGAATGTGCTCTTACTTTCTTTAGCATTGCTTTTTTTTTATTTACTTTGTAAATTCTTCTCAAGGAATAATGCATGGCTCTTGATAAAAAAAAACAAAAAAACAGGTGCATTTGGGGGCGGATATCTATCTGGGTGCCATTTGATGTGGATCCTGGATCTTGCAAGCTTAAATTGTTGTTAAGCAGTTACTGGTGGTTTAAAATTTAGAGTGATACGGGGCAATTGAGTTTGATATTGGATTAAACTGTCAGGCCTTGGCTGAGTCAGCACTCTACTGAATGCTAAACTAGTCACCATTTAATCTACTTCTAACCTCTATGTGTAAAGAATGTGGCTGTGGACACATGTGACTGGATAGGGGGAACAGCTCAGACAACCAGAGTGAGCTTTGAGTTGAACAGTTACATTTTGGCATTGAGAAGGACCAGTTAAGGTTCGGCATTTGATTAGGATGTCTCCCTGACACTACCTGTGGAAGTATCTGAGCAGGTTCGACTGTGAGGAGACCAGTAAACCTGGTGGAAGGGTTACATATATACATGGGAGAACCAAATGATATGGGGTACATAGCTGGAGATCTAGCATCCAAGGAAGTCTGGCCTACCTGCATGGAAGCCACCACAAATCATACCTGATAAGTGGCAGAAATTAAATGTATGACAAGGTGGTTTATTGATACCAAAAGGCAACTATCATACCCGTCTCGTAGGCCCTTAGAGTCCACAGGAAGCTGCTGAAGGGATGATTGGTGAGGGCTGTATTTGCCCAAGTCTTTAGGAGGAATGTACACTGGCTTGGCTTGGTCCATTTCACTGCAAGAGAGCACTTGCTTAAGTCTTTGATCAGAGGAGGTGGTCTAAGACACTACTTATCACTCACCTACAATGCAGTACTGAGTTCCCTCCCCAGACAGCTTAACAACCATCACACCGAAGCTCATCTAGCCTTAGCTCACTCCCACACAGAGTTTAAAAGCCTGCAAACTCCCCTCCAGATAGTTAGAACTGAAGGAGCCTCTTGGTGGGTGAGAGGTAAAATATCTTCAAGAAACTGAAACAGTCCAGCTGCCTACAATACAGCACTTAGATTTACCATGAACTGGAGGACTGAGAACGTCCATCAAATGTTGCTTAAGTAACACATAAAAGCATCATGTTCAAATTCATGATACATCACATGTTGCTGACAAGTCAAATAAGATACAGGTCTAAAACATACCTGCTAACTAGGATTCGAGGTGCTTCAGGGCCCAGTGACTCTGTTATCTGGTTCAAAATTGAAGGCAGAGGGTGGAGCTTGTCAATTGTTTCCTGAGGAAGAAACAAGATGCATGTTAGCTCCCATTTAGTACACTCTTTAAGCCTGCCATCAGTATCTTGATACCTTGTACGGATAAGGAAAAAGTCATTTAAGCAAGCTGTACATGCAAACCTGAGTCAGAATCTAATGCAAATGTATAATTCTGTAACTTTCCGAAACTGCCAATTCAACATTCACACAAAGGGGTTGGTAAGGTGTGTGGATGTGAGGAAGTAAACAGGAGTTTAACTCTTGGGTCCAATAGAGCTAGCAGCCACATCAAAATGGTCAAGGTTGCAATACGTCCTGTGTGACTCTCCAAACTGAACCATGTGTTGGGAAAATTATGTGCTTGACTTTCCGTTGGTCCAATAAATTTCAATAAACAAACTTCAAGTACAACTACACACAAATGATAATGCATTGAGGGTTATACAAACTAACTACTAAACTGGACTCGTTGGTATTGTCCTACCTGATCTTTCTGATAGATGATGTCTACCAGCAGGCCATGCAGTACAGCCAAGCGCAGAGGCAGGTCCACATAACCATCGAAGGAAGTCATTGGGATTTCGGTGTCTGAATTGGACACTGTTTGTAGAAAGCCTCTCATTCCATCCCAGTGCTGCTGCAGGAATTCGTTCATAAAGAGCATGTACTCCTCCTTCTCTCCAAACCTGAATAAAAAAAAAAATGTAATTTACTCAACTTACCTCTAGTAAATTAAGAAAGTGTCATATGTTTCTAGAATACTTAATTTTAAAAAAATCAAAAATATGTTTTTCTCAGCTATTAATACACAAAAGTGATGTATTGAATCTTGTCTAAACAGATTAGAGGACACTCACTGGGTGAAGTTGGCCAGATTCTGTATAACTTTGGCAGTTAAGGTGAGGGTACGCAAGGTGTTTGGCTCGGGATAAGGCTGTGTCAGGCCAAAAAGAGAAGGACTGAGGATAGCAGGACATAAGAAGCGAAGGAAGAGGGAAGCAGAGATGAGACGCTGGCCAATCTCTGGTTTGCCCTGGTCTTCACACAGCTCCCTCCAGCTAGAGAAGATCTTGTTCAACTCTTCAGGAAAGGGTCTGAAAATGAGAAACATACCGAGCATCAGACATGTCAATTTGACATCAGCTAACCTAAACATTTCACATTTGTCATTTATATATTTGTCTATGATGACCTCTCTTCTCTCACCCATGGATCTTAATAATCTTTTGCACCACCTCCTCGCAGGCTTCCATCAAGTGCTTTTGGTTGTTTGACAGTTCAGATGCAGGACACTTACGAGGGTCAACTTCACAGTTCTCAGCCGAGGCATAAAGACGAGTGATAAAGTCCCCTGCAGTGAAAAAGAAAGCACAGTGAAAACAAAGCAAAAACCCATACCATTCACAACAAGCCGCCTTTGATTTACCCTACCTAGTGTGTCAATGAGGTACTTCTGGCCAACCAGCTTCATGTACTCATCAATGGCTTTAGTCGCCAGTGTGTTCTCTCTGAAGATCAGTGCCTCCCTCTCTCCAAGACGCTCCACTTCTGCACCGCCTAAGTCAATCAGGAACTCCTGAAGCAGACACATTCAATTAAAAAACACGTGTGGTTATTCTTTTGTTGTATTTTTAAACATTTTTTTGGTTAAATAACATTTGACTTTTTTCCCAGTGTGGGATTTCCAAACGATGCATTTTCATTCAGATTGTTTTCTCCACCTTGGCTTTGCCGATACTCTGTAGAACATGGACTAGAGCTCCTGCCAGCTCTTCCTTTCCCTTCACATTCAGAAGTGGCTCCAGGCTTGTGCACATTTCCACATAGTCGACCGTCACATACTCAGCAAACTCTTTGTACTTCTCCATGGGCAGCACTTGCAAATTCTGGAAACGGGCCTTGATGCGGAGAGAAGCCTGTGGCCCCAGGAGTTCTTTGTTCCCTGCTGTGCCCGAAGCCTTGAATGGGGTGATGGGATACCACTTCTCCTGAAAGGTCCTCCCTCTGATCTCACTTAAAGGCATGGCCACACTGCCCAGTGGGTGCAGACTAGACTCGTCCCGTGAGTGACGCTTTTTCTTTGGATCTTCTTCACGGAAGATGTGCAGGGCGATTTGGGAGATACTTGGCAGATTGTCAAGCTCAAAGAATTCCCCCCAGAATAACTGACACCCTCCAGCTGCACCTCCGCTTGCCACGAGGCCTCCAGTAGAGCCATCCCCTGCCAAGCTGGATCGGTTAGACGGCTTGCCGACAGCTTGGCTGCTGGTGCGGGCGAACAGGGTCCCATCCAGGTGTACCTCGCAGTAATAACGCCGTTTGGGTGGCAGATCCTTGGCTTCATTTACCCACAGACTCAGGGAGTTCTCTGTGCGCTCGATGTTATCCTGTGAACAATAATGCATTTAGTTCTTATTATCAGCAATTCTATTTTGCATAACACATCCTTTAGCACTGATAGCTAATGGCTTACCTTGTTGGGCTGGGCAGCCCGCCTCAAGTCTTCAATCCAACGGTCACGTTCTGCAGCTGAGGAGCAGCCAAAGCAGTGGGTGTTCTCAGAGTTTATCACCTATAGGTATATTGAAACAAACAGAATCCTGTAAGCATTAGTAGGGAATTTCCTTATTTTTACACAGTGGAGGCATATGTACGATGCTCCTTGAGAAACCTAAGGGAGCACAAGTCAAAGTGTACCTCAAAGCAGTACTTCTCCCCCAAAATGGAGCTGTGGACTGGCCTGATGACAGTGCTTGTGTCTGCACTCAGATCCAGACTCCCCACTGGACTGACTGGAATTGACACAGACTCCCGGGAACCATAGTGCCTTGGAAATAAACACACAGTGGAAATGTCAGCCAAAAGGGAATTGATAAAAGGCTCAAATACCATGATTTGTCAAGGGTAATATAATTACTTAAACTCGTTGTTACACCCATGAGATATTAGCACTATGTAGAACTTCAGAGCACTAGTAATATTAAAGGTTACATTATGTACACACACCTAATATACAGTCGTGGTCAAAGGTTTACATAAACTTGTAAAGTACATATACATCATGACAGATTTCAGTTCCAGTGATTTCTACAACACTCATTTTTCTGTGATGGAATGAGTGGAACATAAACTACTATGTTACAAAAAACAGTAATGGTGTTTGGTTTGGTTTAGTTCATTCATTATAGGTCTTCTGAAAATATAACCAAATCTGCTGGCTCAAAAATATATAAACAGTAGTTCCAATAGTTGGGTAAGCTTTTGGAAGTCCTCTGGTTGGATTTTTAACCTCTCCTCTTGACAGAATCAATTAAATTTAACCAAAATTGTTGGCTTCTTGGCATGGACTTTTCAATTCTAGCCTGATTTAGCCGTTTCTTTACCACTTTTGATGTGTGTTTAGGATCATTGTCCTGTTGGAACACTAAACTCCACCTAAGACCCAATCCGCTGGCTGATAATTTAAGGTATTCCACTCATTCCATCACAGAAAAACTGAGAGCTTTAGAAATCCCTGGAACTGA
The DNA here is from genome assembly GCA_963678695.2 of Diplodus puntazzo. Classification (NCBI taxonomy): domain Eukaryota; kingdom Metazoa; phylum Chordata; class Actinopteri; order Spariformes; family Sparidae; genus Diplodus; species Diplodus puntazzo. The sequence continues at coordinate 30,831,700 of OZ023156.1, forward strand.
AAAATGTTCTTTACAAGTGTATGTAAACTTTTGACCTCAGTCATGATAACCCCACCCCTGCCCATGATGGAAGTGATTCTTTAAGCAATATGTTGGTGCCACTCTGGAACCAGTTCTCCTTGCTGAGAGCAAGTTCTTTGGCTGTCCAAACACAAAGAACTGGTTCCAGGGTTGGCACTTGCTCTAAACCAGCACCTGAACTGCTGTGGTCGAAAAGGAGTAATTGATTGTCATTATATTTTTGCAGACATTCATGGTCCCGGGAGGATGTAGCATACTGATTCTGGTGGGCTCTGTGAGTTTTTCTCATGTGCTGCCATGAAGTTGATTTTATGGAGTTTTTTGCGGCCTGTTTTAGAAACTTCTGGATGGATTGTCATAATATTCAAAGCAGATATCCAGGGTGTCCAGATGATCAAGCTAACAACAATTAACCTATGATGAACTTTACCTGCTTCCTTTGCTTAGTCCTGGATTCATTTGGGTGTTGCTGTTCCTCTTGGCCCTGTTCTCGAGACGCCTCTTGATCAGTGCCTAAGAGTGAAGAAGGCAAGCATGGTGTATGAGAGCAATTATGTATAACATAAACAGGAAATCCAGAGCAAGCAGAATGATTATTATCTCTGGTTTGTAAAACACTCACCCTCACGCCGCCATCTTGGTTCTTTGGTCGAGGCCCACCCGGCAGGCCCATGTGGTCAGGGCTGCATTCTAATTATCAGGGACAATGAACCAAAGAATGTCATTTTGATGTAAATTTTTTCCAATATTCTAATTCATGTCTTTTACATTTATAGGCAATACTTTGTATGTTCCTATTATATTTTCCTGAGTCATCCAGCATCAAATATCCAAACCTTTTTTTTTTTTTTTTTTTAACCACAGCTCCACAACCACTGCCAGCACTCATGTCTACACTTCCACAGTAGACAGAGTAAACTCTCACAACATTTTTTTAAGGCTCTAAGATGAGCAAATACTTTGCGATTAAGCCATACAGGATGTGGTATTTAGCTGGAACTGCAGCTATCTGAATAAAGTATTCAACTTGTGTCAACTTCACCAGCAGAAACTCTATTAATAAAACCCATTTAAAGATTTGCTGAGATTGAAATTAGAAAATTACACTCAGTCTTGATTTCCCACGAGTGGTCTCTGTAGAACCACTTTTTGTAAAGCCTTAAGTTTGAAGGGAAAGATATCTTTAAAATCAGAGAGTGAATGTAGAAGATTAAAGCATAGAGTACTGTCAGAGAGATTTTCGCTCTTTTCGTTTGCTTACCCAGCGTCCCACCACAAACAATCCAGCGTCTAAATCCCATCATTTAGCCCAGAGGTGTTCCACAGTCTTGTTATTTCGATCTCTGCCCCTTTAAGTTAAGTGATGGCCTCCTCTCGTCATTAACATATGTTGTTGGTGACACGGTCAATCCGGCATAAGTCACTTCCACAGTGTAGCGTCAGAGCTCTTCTAAGCAAAGCACCAGAGTTGAATGGAAGCAGATACTGACTAACCTTTCTCTACCTCTCTCTGAGCAGTTATTGGACCACTAGAACACCCAGGCGCGATCTTATCTTCCCCAAAAACTTAGAGGAAGCAATTTGACAGTCACTCGCACGCATAAACATTCAGCTATTTCCTCTCTGGCCGTCTGCGAAATCATACTTAGTGTTGTAGTGATGTCAGTAGCTGTTGTGCTTTTCAAACCTGCCCAAACTCCTGATGGTCTTCACTGAATTTCAAATACATTATTTCTTTCTTTCTTTTGCTTAATTTACACATGTGGGTGTGTGGGCGATGTATTAACCTGTGTCGATATCTACGAGGTTCTGCATGCTGAGGTTGGACAGGCAACTGCTGACACGGTTTCGGGTCCACATCATTGGCTGAGAAAGACACACACACACACACACACACACACACACACACACACACACACTGAAGTCTTTAAACTGTTTGTGCTCTTGTCAGTGGAAAGGTTTTCACCTTTCCATCTAGTTAAAACTTTCACATGTTCTTTTGGTTAAATATGTAAGTTGGTGATGGGTGTATATGTATGTGTTGGTACCTCTTCCTCTGGAGAAATAAGAATTTGTCCATCTTCAAGCATGCAGTTGCTAATGTCCCATAAGGGGACCTCCTGAGGTGGCGCCCATTGGAGTCTTGGGAGGGTTAAGCTGGCGTGTGCAGGTGCTGGTGTTTCACCCCCCTCTGCCACACAAGCGTGTGCACACAAGGACACAGATATGATTACTGCACAATACAGAGAACAGACTTGCAAGAGCTCTGTCCGTACCATAGAATCACACTGTAGAGAGATTTGGCAAAATAAATTACATGATATCCTTAACTCTAGAGAGCTGACTCTATATGATTATGGCATAATGGCATTTATCTTACACAGCACTTGGCCACTCCTATATACGGAGTTGCCAGAGCTTCTGATGCTATCACTCTCTTTTCATGACACACCAGGACGAGCTGCGCACATCCTGTTTTTTCTCTGTCGCTTTAAATTTTTTTCTTTTATGTCCTGAATTTTCATGGTACTTTAAGTTTTCTTCTACTTACTAAGCTTAAATGACATGATGGTTGACATGTTTTGCTAAAGTACAATAATGTACGGATTGAAAATAACAATAACAACTACAAATAGCAATGAAATGTAAGTTATGATCAACATAGGAGAGATGTAGGATAGAAAGATAGATAATTAAATATTGCAACAATAAAAACCTCTGTTAGTCTCAAAGGAGAGATAAAGAGATGATGACTGGACATCACATTTTATACAATGAATGAGAGTAAAATAAAATAAATAAAGCCAATAAAATCTCATGCACTGATGATCGTTGTCTGTGTTAAGTGGTCAGGTAGTCTGCTGCCACAATGTTGACCTAGTTTCAACAGGGCTCAGTACCAGCTGGCTGAAGGGACTTTTGACCAATCTAAAGTAGAATATTATGGATATAAAGAATACTGAGCTAATTGAGTCCTGAATTAATGTTCTTTCCCCCCCCCTTCTGTGTGAAGGGTTTTTACTTAGATTTTTTGAACACATCTCTTTATCACACAGTGCAGTTGCTTCTCGGCAGAGCGGAAGTTTCCAGGGGGAGTGGTTTGTGAATCTAGATATGTCGTATGTTTGTTGTTCTTCAGTTTCAGCTACATTTCATTTCTTGGTAACTTCTCTTCAGTTTTGACCTTTTTTAGAAAGCGATGGTGTTTGTCTTTTTAATGTGAACCATCAGAGCCTGATCCATAAAGTGTTTTTTTTTCAGTGGGAGAGAAAATGGACAGATCATCTGCCTTTAACAGAAACTTGATTTCTGTGTCCAAAGGATGTGAGACAAGTAGTTGTTGGTACTGTCCAGTAATGGTTTGAATTGAGTGGGGTTACAGCCCTGCTTAAAGGGTAACTCCACCATTTTTACACATTGAAGTGTGTTTACCAGTCTTGGGGAGAACTACTATATATGTGGAAAAGTACTATAAAGTAGAAAAAATATTTGGCTTTATTTTGATGATTACAGTTTTGAATATTTAGAGTACATATTAGTGTGTTGAAAACTGTTTTATATTTTGAAGTATATGTATCTTATGTACTAGTAGTTGGCTTTTTATCAGTGAAGCAGATCTGTTATCAGATATGAACATTTGATTTGCATTTTAAAGACAAGATAAGGTTTTAGTGCAGCCATTAAGTTATATCTATATCTATATCTATGTTGTATCTGGCCTTCTGCTCTGTCCAAAACCGTGTGGAGTTGGGGGGTGTACATTAAGAGTTTAGAGCCACACTAGCATTTTCTGTCAGGGATAAAAGATGACGACAGCGTGCTTGCATGCTCACTATGTCACCGTTAACGTGCTGATGTGTTGCATGTGTCATTTTTACCATAATTTACCATTTCAGATATGTGTGATCACAACTTGTGTGATCACAACTTTCCTCAATTTACAGAGAAAACCCAATCTAAATAGCTTTATAAACCAGCATATTCTGCCGATAAATGTTGTTCAAGATGCCATCACAGTTACAAAAGTTGTTTTTCAACCTTTAATTCAATGATAGGTCAAGCCAGTGATGTCTGGTTCTTTCAAGATCTTTATATTGTGCTCTTTTGCTGGAAATGTTTTAAACTTGAATAGTGAAGAAGTTTCCCCACATTTAACCTCAATATTTAATTGGTCGTTACTAGATTTGTTCTTTTAACTTTGATATAGTACCTTCGTATCTTTAAGTTCTTCCTTAAAGTCACAGCTTTTGTTGGGTAGTGTTGTTATTCCTTTTATTTTCTGAGTTTGTTTATGGCGCTAACTGTGATAATAATAATAATGATGATGACACATTCATATTTACCACGTGTCAATGTAAAGGAAGTCACACAAAGCCCACCTACTGTACTCACTGAATGATCTTATATGCAGTAAATGCAAAACTACAATAAAGGTTTTTATTTAAATAATTTATTTTTCTCATTTTTGATTCTTTTGGGGTAACTGTTTTGCTACGTGGAAGCAAAATGTTAAGTATTCACATTTTATTTGATGTTTAAAATATCAAGAGTTGTCATCTAAACTACTGTGCCAATCTCAAACATGAAATTGAAGGACTGAGTGACAAGGGTAATAACATTTGAGTGTATGTATACTTTGAGATAACTTGGCATTACCTGGCAGTAAGTTGGGGGTGCTGCTCCGAGTCTGCAGCTTGGGCCTTTTGAGCTTCTGGGACACAGTCCTCAGGTACTTTTTTAAGAGTGCCCCTCCGCCTGCTCGCTGTGAAGGGTCGGTGGTGGAGACCCCTGAGGCCTCTGCAGCAGCTGATGATGAGGCTGCTTGAGCTGAATTGGCAGAGCTGGAGGAGGGGGTCAGGGCGGCAAACAGCGACCCAGGAGGCTCGGACAGGGCCCTTCTGAAGGGGTTCTTTCTGGTTCCACCAGCGCCTTTATCTGCCTTGGCTCCCTCTCCACCTTTCCCACTGGAGGAATTCTTTTCTCCGGTGTCCTCGCTCAGGGCCTTACGCCAGTTTTGCATTTTGCTCCATTTGTTGGTGGAGGCCTTCTGAATCCTATCCATTGTAGATGTGGAAGGAGCTGCTCCTCCTTCTCCTTCTTCTTTCACCTCATCGAGCGTTGACTTGGAACCGGTGTGCCACTTGTATGTGTTGAGGGGGTCGGCAGTCTCAGATGTTTGACCTTGAAGAGGCTCCACAGAAGATTCCTTTTCCCTCTCTGGTGATTCCTGCTCCTTTGGTGGTGGTTGAGCTGGAGGCTCTAAATCTTTCTCCTCGATGCCCATTTCAGTTTTTTATGTTTTTTTTTTTTTTTAACAAGACTCAAGTTTTGTATCTTGTCTCAGGGATGCATAAGACAAAATTCAAATACCTTCATAGGAGACTTCGCCTTATTTTTCTAACTGCTTCTATCTTGGAGGTTGCTGAGGATGACAAATGAGTCTTTGCCTTCGCTGGTTCTATTTCACTGCTTCTCTCGTTTCCTGTCTTGCAAAACGTCATCCGCCTGGCTGCTCTGACAGCACACTGAATGTGGTTGCTTTCCTGCACCTACCAGCTCGTCTCACTCACAATGGCGCAGAGAAGTTCTCTTACCAGCAGAAATGTCACAATTTTTTTTTTCTGCTCTTTATGTTTTCACTTAATACTTCCCTTCTTCTTCACTTCCTGTTCTGCTTTATTGTCTAAGGTTTCTCTCCAAATTAATCCATGATTCACCTTTGATGTCCTCTTAAACACCTGACGCAGGTTTTCTTCAAGAAATCAGACTTATTCTGGCATAGAACCCAAACCCAGTGCCATGTACTAACATGTTTGTCCGTCAGTTCTTGAGTCATTGAGTCTGTCGCAGTATGAGTGTGTGTAATGTAACATTCAGTAAAACAATTGTGTGACATTAACAACCAAGGACAACATCTTTGCTCTCCAACAAAGGTGTTATGTAAAGGTCTAGCGCACACATACTGCCTGTGATCAATAAAGCAGTCTCTCAGTGAAAGACAGACAGTATCCTCATGTTATCAGATACCTGTGGGTGTAAGGGCTGTTGACTGTTAAGAGCAGTTTCCTGTCAATGCGCATCTGACACTTCCTACTGAGATCGGTTTGTCGTACTCTGAAAGCCACTTCCTGCTCTCATGTTGCTCTCTGCTCGTACACACCTGCAGGATCACTGTGTCCCAATGTGGGGGATGTGTGTGTCAGCCGTTGCCAGTGGACAGAAAATTGCTGATGCCATTACAGCACTCACCATATTATATCTAATAGCTGGACATTTTAATGTTTAAATAGCATTTTTCAAAACTGCTTTCTGTGCCTCATCTGGTCCAGTCTTTAAATGACTTCAAAATACGCTTTAAATGATGACCTAGGAACCACTCTGCAAACATTAATAAGTGCTTATATCATTAAAAAATCATTGACATGAGACTTCTGGGAAATGACATTATTGTATTTTATCACTGGGTCCCCCTGGTGGCTTTGCTTTGATTTTGATAATGGTATTGAAATGATACTGAAAATATGCTTTGGCTGCAGGGCTGCGATCTATTAGTCTATAGACTCATAATTCACTCAAAATTCATCACTGTTTCAGCAATGGAATAATAATTTACTTACAAATTATTCAGTAACTTAGTCTAAATCAAACAAACAAACCAATAAACAACAACTGATTCCAGCTTCTTAAGTGTGGGAATGTGGTACTTTGATCTGCATGCTGGTAAACAGAAAGGTCTGGTGTTTTTGGACTGTTGGTCAGACAAACACGGTGGAGGGACATCATTCGGGGCATTTTCCAGTATTTTGTTACATTTGATGGACAGACCAATTAGTGAACTGATTAAGAAGAAAGTCAACAGAGTCATCAATAATGATATGTTTCTGTTTATCTTGCATAGATTGGATTTAAAATTTTGCCTCAGAATTTGATATTTCAATTTGTCTTCCTTTGGCCTTTTCCTATCTGGAAAATACTATGATTTGGTTAATATTAAAGCTGCTGTAAGTGATACATTTTCAAAAGTCTCTATATTTCAACAGTAATCATTGTTAAAGAATGATGGGTCAGTAGGCCATGTATCTACTCCCTCTGCTCATGCAATGAAAGAGAAAAGATAATTCCAGGTACTCCTGCTCACTTTATCCAGTCAGGACAGAGAACTCTATATGCAGGATCTCTCTGGTTGCTGCTATGTCTGGTGATTACGGCAGCATGTTCACGTGGTAACGTAGACAGCATGGAGGGATTTTCTATTTGCAGAACAGACAGGAAGTTTGCTAAAATGACAACAAAGCTCACAGCTTCTGAAAACAAGACAGAGCCTAAAGTCATGCTGGCAGCTCTGTGAGGCACTTGGCAAAGTTGTGATTTGAGCTAAATGCTAACATGCTCACAAAAACAATTCTAATATACTGATGATTTCCATGTTCACCATACCTTGCATGCTAACATTTGGTAACTGGTCCTTAAAGTAAAGCTGAGGCTTATGGGAAAGGTTATTAGTCACAAGCTGAAGTATAAGATGAAACTGAGCTTTAATGAATCATCAGAGTTATTACAATTCACCCTGAGGGGAGCATGAATGTCTGCACCAAATTTCATGGCAATCCAATCCAATAATTGTTTTAACATTTTGCCCCAAACCACTAATGCCAACCAGTTCATGGTACTTGTCTGAGAATCCTGAATCGATCTTGCAAATGTATGCATTTCACTGAATAAACTGAAACTCTAACCTGCCGGTGACATTAAATGAAAGTCAGGGATCACCAAGGTCAGTGGGAGCCATCCTCTGGGACCATCAATGTGCGTGTGGACTCTGTCTAATAGTTATTGAGGTTGGTGGACAAACCAAGACCGTCATCCTTGTAACCACATGGCAAGCATGACTAAAAACATAAACTGGGTCAAGGCTGAGTGATGGAGTGTCAGCTGTACGTTAATCTTTGTCACTACTGTAGGATAATATATCTGCCCACACAGTGGTAGTCAGGGCCTTGACACTGGCAGTTTAGACAGCAAAAACAGCAGAGAGAGTAAAAACAGGTAAGGTGGATGACCATTAATTGAAGGAAAGAGCGGTGACGCCTCAGAATGATGACATAAAGGACTGACAGCTGTGTGTTTCAATACACAGAATAATATGAGCTCAGTCTAATTATGATAGCAAAGACAGAGAGGCTCCTCAGCTGTAGCTGAGGAAAAGCACAATATATTTTGGACAATAGAAAGTGCAGGTAGGCACAACTATTTGCTCTGCAGAGAACATAAGTTTGTATTACCTTTAAGCTTTTTTCCATTTTATTGTAGCTGCAGCCATTGTCCACAAGGGGACAGCACACTTCCATTTAACATATTCACAGGCGATACCTTGGATCATTTATTTTTCCATACAAACATGCAATATTCTGTTTAACCTGCAAATAAACTGCAAATGTGACAAAATATGCAAGCATCTGGAGACAGTTATTGTTCTCCAACTGACTCTCATTGAGATGTATACATTTACCCATCATGAATAAGTATCTATGCTTTTGAAAGGTCCTCCACAGGCCTTGAACTCACCGCATATAGTATTTCCAACAACCAAGCACACCTAGGGAAAGAATTCCAGAAGGTTGCATGTGCCTCACGTGATGATGTGTAAACATGACTTCCCTGCTTCCTGCGTTTATCGGACTGTTGAAGGTGCAGGTAGTAAAGGGAATAGTAATACTAGGAAAGGAGAAGAATCCAAGGGTGTACATAAACACGACATATCACACTCCTCTGAATGATACATATGTTGTGTTTGTGCCCAAGTGAAAATCACCGCACCACTGAACAACACACCACATGATGACCTTTTTTGACCTTGATTCAATCTAAACCAAAGCTGTGGTATTTACCGGCACATCTTGTTTTCATGGTTAGGGTATAAATGATGTATTTACGGTGGCCCTGAAGGTCAAAACACAACAACATTTACCAAAACATGACAACATTTCACAAAACACGGCGACATTTCAAATAACACAACATATCATAGAAAGCAAGCATCTTGTTATTAGAAGGTTGCTGGTTCAATTCCCCTGGTCTGCATATCGAAGTGTCCTTGGGCAAGATACTGAACCCTAAACTGCTCCTGATGTGCTGGTCAGCACCTTGTATGGCAGCCACCACCATCAGTGTATGAATGTGTGTATGAACTATTGTAAGTCGCTTTGGACAAAAGCATCTGCTAAATGCCTTAAATGTAAATGTAAATGCATTTCATGATACACAAGATTTCACAAAACACGACATTTGACCTAAAACAACAACATCTGGCAAAGCACAAAAACAACAAATGTCGTTGTGTTTTGACTTTCAAGGCCACCGTATATTTTATTGTTTTATAATGAAATCCCAGTGGATCACTTTCTCCATGGACAAATTGTCCAGTCAGACCTTGTGTGACCTTTTCATTGTTACTGCTGTTGTTCTTTAACATTTGGTGTTGTTGCAGGCCTCCGTGTAAGCTGTACAAACTCATCTAGCATGCCCTTTGAAACACAATCGCCTTAATGCTATCATCCACCGCCATCGCTGCTAAACCGCTTACATAATTAGGATGTGAGTGTATTTAACTCTGAGAACTACACAGAAGCTTATGGGCCACAGCAAAGTCCAGACATATTTGTGCAACAACAGAGGAAGAAGTTTGAAATGAAGACATCTTACAGTTTACACAAATGCTTTAGTCGATACTTCTACATGTATTATTTGTTAATTGATGAACCACTTCATGGCTTGCTTTGTTTTTTCAGTTTTTACATTTATTATCCTAATAGGGGCGGCTTGCAAGCAAACTTTTTACAATTGTTTCCTGTTTCAAGGTTTACCACAGCAGAGGGGTTGTGTTTCAGCTGTATGTATTAGCTGGTTCATATATAAGATGACACTTGTTTACTCTACTCGTTTAACATGTCAGTGATACAGTAAGTATCAGATTCCAACACAAGTGATGATTACCTATGGAATGTCTCCATTTACACAAGGTATTTGGGGGTTTAGTGGCTTGCCAAGGTCACACATTTGTAAGGGGAGTTGAAACCAAATGCGGTCCTCATACTCTAATTAAAGAGACATAGATAAGGTCGGAGCATTTTCATAAACAAAGATGTGTCTCGTTTAGAGAAAATTTACACTGATGTTAAATGTAAAGGTTTAATTACGAGGGGACCGAAAGCCTGAGAAAATTTAAATCACTGGAATGCCCCTTTAAAGGGTAAAGATACCAATTTTACACATGAAAATGTGTTTACAGGTTATGGGCAATACTGCTGCATATGGGTGAAAAGGGCAAGCCTTCTGTAGCTCCAGAGGAAGCTCTGTGTAATCTGATGAATTGCCTCCAGTGATGTCACTCAGTGGCTAAATTGCATTGTGGGTAAAGTAGGCACCAGAATTGAAAAGGCAAAAGATGGATTTGAATTAAAAAAGGTGCTATCTCTGGTTCTGCTATATCAATTTTTTTTTTTAGTGATGATAATGAGTCCAACAATGTTACAGGAGTACAAATCTAGACCAGTGGACTGCTTTTCAAAACCTGGTGCCTACATTATCCATGATGCAATTTAGCTACTGAGTGACATCACTGGGCAATTCATCAGATTAAACAGTTTCCTCTGGAGCCACAAAGAGCATTATGCTAACCCCTCACCATTTGAGTTAGCACTCCCCAAGACCTGTAAACACACTTAAAGTGAAACTCTCGCCAAAATGCAAGCTAGGCTTTTTTGTGAATGTATATGAGTCAAACCTTCTTGTAAAACCATAATTATGATGAAAGAGGTACTTAAAGAGATTTCCCGTATTTTTGACGGACAGCGGCTTATAGCAGAACAAGCAACTGCTGACATGAGTTGTTCAAAAACTCTTTTTTTAGTAAACTCTGTGTACACAAACAATGTTCTCAATGCTTGTGTTCATGTGTAGAGACCCTGGTGATACTACGAGCAAAGTTTCATGTTGTGTTGAGCCTTCTTGGTGTTTTAAAAATGATGCTAGCGCTAATTTGCCCCAAACACTCCCACTGAAAATGAGTTTGACCCGAAAACGAAAATACAGTAAATCTTAAAAGTGCCTCTTTCGTCGTAATTATGCCTTTACATGAAGGTTTAACTCATATACATTCACAAAAAAGCCTAAGTTGCATTTTGGCGAGAGTTTCACTTTAAATGTCTAAAATTGGTGGCATTACCCTTTCAGGTTGACATCACTTTTACAGTTAGCTATGAATCTTATCTATTTTTGTGAAATGTCAGTGTTGAATGTCACATAGTTTCCCTCTGGTGACCGAGTAAATCTGTGCTGTGATCTACAGACACGCAACATTCATCACACTGCGCTGGAGACATGACATTAATCTGCTGATCTGGTTACAAAATGAAACTACAAGTAATCTGTGCACACTGCTTTTAACGGCGGCGCTATTCGTGGCAGACTGAAACAATGCTGCCGTGGCTTTAGCTGTACTCTGTTTCCCCCTGATTATTTGCTTTGCTTGGAGAGGACTGTCCCTTGGTGTTTGTCCTTCACTTGAACAGATGTGCTCAGGCAGGATTTTATGAACACGGCGGTGACCGCGCTGCGCCGCGCTGCCCTGAGAGGTGGAAAAAAACTGAGCTCAGGAAAACGGGGAGGAGCGACGGCATCACAGGCATGACTTAGAGAGGAGAGAAGTGAAAGAGGATACTGCCCTCCTGTACCGACACTTCATCCCTCTCAGCTTGATTGAACAGTGGACTGTTGAGCATATTTAGTCTATCACTCCTACGACTCTGCCAGTCAGTGTCGGGCTCTCAAGGGGGACTGTCCCGCGGCTAGCTTGTTCGCTCCTTACGCCGGCTACATGACCAGCTAGCACAACACAGCTAACTATCGTTAGCTTCAGGATTCAGTTCACCGTCCGGACCCGGCGAAGTGAGGAGCCGAGGAGGGGAATGGCAAGAGTTTACTCGGATAGCCCTTTCAGGAGAAACGACGAATAACCAGACCGAATCAGCCTCCATTTACTTAGTTCTTCGATTCACCGGTAAGCACCAGTTTTGAATTTTAAGTCATGTAGTTAACAACGATTTGTAAAGTTAGCGCTAGCTTGTGGGTTTGGCCAACGCTGTTGTGTAAGCTAACGTTTAACGAGTCGGCGTGGCAAGTGTTGTCAAACACTATCAAGGTGGTTGTGTTAAAATAACAATAGCTGCTCTTCAGTTTCATTTTCATCTTTAACCGGCGACATAACATTTAGAGATTAAATACAAGCGTTTTTATTTATCCAGACTTGACTCGGTTGAACTGTCAAACGCTGGAGCCGATTCTTGGTATCGTAACGTCACATCAGAGAAGAAGACTGACAGAGCGAAAGCAGTTAAAACACGAGGCGGTAGTAAAATGTACCATTACGAAAGCACGAGAAAATAACTCACCACAACAGAAACACTCGAAATAACAATCGGATCCCTTGTTAACTGATACTTATCACGTCAGGTATTCAGTGAGAGAGAAACCTTTCAGTAGACGTACCATTCACCACAATGGTATGTTTGAAAGTGTATCACCTGAAGTATTTTAATGGACACACAGCTGCTTTTAACTAACGTGAATGTCTTGTTTTGACGTTTCTCCGAAGTTGCTGACAGATCCTGAAGCATGACGGTAACAATGTGCTGCAGTAGCAAACGTTAACGTTAGATATGTGTTGTTTTAGAGAGGAAGACTGTGGCGACCCGTATTCTGTGTGTAGCCCGGTTATTATTAGTCTGTCTTCCCTGATCCCTCTGTTAGTAGTGCTGGGACGTTAGCTCACACCCTTGCTCGCAGCCATGCACCCATCACTGCATAGCAGGAGTACCAGTCATGTATCAGCATGCTCAACACACATAGAACACGAAGTTGCACGTTATTTTGCATTTGTCCTCAATTGCCTGGAGTTAGCAGAACCCTGTGTGCACGCCACACTGTTTGGTTTTCATTAAAACACACAGAATGTGCATTAGTCTTTTACGCATTCATGTTAACGTGACTAGAATATTCCTTTGACCCATATGTTTTGATTCAGTCTCATCCTTTTCTCTAGCCGCTGTCCAAATGCTCCCTTATGTAGAATGTGCTGTTCACATTATGTAGAATGAGCAGGTCCTGCCACCCCCCTTTTTTTTAATCATTATGCAGTATGTGGTGTGTAGCTGTGACCTGAGCTTCTGCAGAGACGTTTGATGGTCTTGGCTTAGTTATACCCCCAGTAGTTTGCAGTGAACGGCCATTGCAGGGGGACTGTCTGTTTGATAAATGAGCGGGAAATGCTGCATCCATTGATCAATGAGCTCCTCTGTCATGGCCCAGGAGAGTTCCCCTCCACAGCCCATCACTCTACGTGGTTTTGCAGTTCATATGGCTGCTTGCCAGCACACAGACTCAAACACACAAGCACCTGGCATAACTCAAGCAGTGAGCCAAAACACACCTTTGCGTAATTACACGCTGTGTCTCCTGTTGTAGGGGCAGATGCAGCTATAATGTTGCCATTTTGGCACTCAGCACACAGTTATTTTGGTGGTGCTGAGACTGAATCAAATGTGGCCCATTGTATCAGCTTTTTATCTTACACAAATGCCTGCGATTATAGAGTTTAGGGCTGAAACTACAATAAGTTTAATTGTTGCTTGATCTGTTGATTATTTTCTCAATCAAGCAATCAATTGTTTGGTCCTTAAAATGGGGAAAATGTTCATCAGCGTTTCCCATGGTCCAATATAATGTCCTCAAATTCAGAGATGTATCCAGTTTACTCTCATAGAGGAGTAATGAAACAAGGACAAATATTCACACTTAAGAAGCGACTTTCTTTACTTGAAGAAATGACTCAAACTGTTCAACCTTAATTAAAATAGTTGGCGCTTGATTGACAACTAATCATTGCAGTTCTGATAGCCTGCTGTTTTTATTCTGATTGGTCTTTTCTCATTTTTGTTCAGGTTGTTGGTGTTACTGTAATCCCCACCATGGTGCAGAAGTATCAGTCACCCGTGCGGGTGTACAAGCATCCCTTTGAGCTGGTGATGGCGGTAAGTGTCTTAACCTGTACGTTAACCCTCTCGCCACATGAATTTTGCATCCCTTAGATGCAGCGTTATGTAATTCTGGCTGGTGGGCGCCTCAGAGGTCACCATCTGAAAAATTGAGTTGTTGAGTGAATTACACACCTCACATGATTAGCTCACAGAATCAAAATGGTAAAGGCAAATGTGTTCCCACATTATTATTCTAATGTCCATGGTAAGTTTGAAGCAAGTGTTTGCTCACTGCACTGTCAATGTTGTGTTAGTGATCTGAAAGACCTGCAGCAACACTACAATGAGAGAGGTGTCTTAAAGACATCTTTCCTGTCGAAATATGAAAAACAAGGACACCAGTAAAGGAACAGACTTGATGAGTTGCTTCCAATGTGAACACAATAGTAGCAGCCTAAAACAGGCCACTGATTATTTAGAACTGTGTGAATTAAGAAGCTATACTCCCCCAACACACATCATGCACACAGTTTCTCTTAAGTCATGTGGGCTAGTGAAATAACACCTAGCTTTCTGTCATCTCAAGGTTTACAACCTGTCCTTTGTTCACTAAGGTGTGAAATTATTGTGTTGTACATCTGCACACTCAGCACCTGAATATACAACATAGCTGTGCTGTTATGTCAAACAGAGGTCCCACCACGGACTTGGTGATGGTGCACCATTTGCAGTGTTAAAAATTCAAGGCTTTCCTTGCATTGCTTTTAGCAACTGTTTTGCGGCATGTTTTGTGTTCTCTTTCAAGCATGAGTGCCAGTGTTGAGTGCAGAGAGAGGGACTATGGGTCTGCATAGCCCTCTCCTTTTTTCTTTTTTTCTTTTTTTTTTTTCACATGGCCCTCTCAACATTGTTCCTAGTACCCTCAATGCTTTCACTGCTTAGCATTTTGGAAGTGGTTTTAATATCCCTTTGAAACAGCAAATAATTTACCCCAGTGCTGTAGGACAGTTGTGACGGGTTCAATGGCTAAAGTGCTCCAGCTACCAGCCGATTGAGTCCCGGTAGTGTATTGTCTCTTCCTACCATAGTTTAATGCTGACACTGGGTGTGTGGAAGAATATGAGAGACTTGATTATCTGTTGTTTTCCACACCTGTGTTTAAGTGAGATTTAGTCTTTTAAAATACAGTCTAAAAGAAAAGGATAACAAGCTACAGTGCATGACGCTACACTAATCATACAGTGGACGGATGATTTACCCAGCAATGTTTTGACCTCAGCTGCTGTTTGTCAGTAATGTGGTGTGAGAGCACGCCTGCAGAGTCCTGGCCTGATTATGCAACCCCTTGATTTCAGCTTAACCGTCTAACTAGTCAAAAGATTTCACCAATGTGTGGCTGCTCCTAATATATTCATTTAAATGACCTGTGATTATCTGTAGATTAGTTAGGAAATACTTCCTTTTAGCAGCCTGTCGTGTCATTAGCATGGCACACTTCAGACAGGTGCTGCTTTCTTTAAATGGAAATCAGCTTTCTACACCGACAAGAAATAGAAATGCAGTAAGACTAAATCTTCTTAGCACAGGCTGGATTGAGCACTGGGCAAACAGATGGCTATAAATAGAAGGCCGGTACCTACACACCTGGGGCTAAACATGCAGCTGAAGAGGGGGAAATAGTGATAATAACAAAGCAGACTTGCACAATTTGTAAGCTGGAGATGACCTACCTCACAGGCTTTTTGTAGATGAGACAGGCCTACTTTTGGAAAATTAATGGAGTCTCCTTTGTGGGCTTTTTTTCATTAAATAGGGCAGAAATGGATAAGATGTATGTTAAGAGTTGGATAGAAACGACAAAGTGTGCTTTAGGATGTATAGCATAATGGTTAAGATAAAAGCAAAGTGGTCGGACTCTGTTGTGAAAATAGTGTATCAAATGTACATTTTAGTCAGCTCGAAGCTGAGTTTGGTGCATTTGGGTTATTCTTCTTACTTGTGACTTCTCTCTGCAGTGAATATTTTTGCAGACACTGCAGAGCAGACTTAATGGTGCGTCACAGCACTGGCTGGCTCTTTTTATTGAAAACCCAGTGAAATCTCAACCCTCTCACTTCCTCTATAGCAGGCCTGTCACCATTGCAGCATAGAAGTGTAACAACATCCTGTATTTGTGGGAAACCACCAGTAAGCATTGATACAGTCATTGTACTGTTTATCTACTGTGTTAAACAAGAATTAGCTGATGTGTATGAGGCGTACATATAGTTCAGTCAGGCCTCAGAATCATGCAGACAATAATAGACATTACTGTATTGGACAATATTAACTCAGTCCAGTCCTGTTTTTCCTCTGTCAGAGGCTTCTGAAATATTTGCCACCAATGGCTTCTACCTTTCGTGTTTTGGGGGGATTATATTTGACATTTAGCTTTGAGGAATTTGGTGTTCTCTCTCCACTTGACTCTGTTGTTTGGATACTGTCAGTGCTTTGAAATCCCAATTTACTCTCCTGAGGATGAAAACCAAGGCTTTACATTCCTCTGTTTATGTCTTTGAATGCATTCTCTTAGTCCAGATGAAATCCAGCCTCTCTTTACTTGGCCTTGAGGAGCCACTCGGCCCACTGACAGGTGCTATTAAAGTATTTCAACCTCTGGCTAGCATGGCTGGGGTTTGAATGTACTGTTGCATAAGTCAGGCTTGGATCTCAGATGCCCCTCAGCTGTTTTTGTTCTGCAGTTGTTTTTGTACCCTTCTTTGAACATTGTATCCTTGGTATTCCCGTCGTTGACAGCTTTTGGCACATTTGACAGTCTTCTTACAGCCCGACAGTTAATGGTTGTACATTCTTTTAACTGCAACAGTTACGACATGCTTTCTCTTAATACACTTGATTGATCTAACATTGACTTTAAAGACACCAAGTCTACTGCAAACTGGACATAATAAAGCAAGATGATCCATTTAAACTTTGTCATTGGGTGGGGTTACTGAACTTGTTTACAGTTGACTAGTGACTAATGGAAAGTGCCTTGAGAATGCAAGAGTGATTAAAGGCTGTACAAATAAACATGACATGACACTTAATTAAAGCTTCTGCGGAAATGCTCCACTAAGTGATTTATTGCAGAAACGCCTGATGTTGAGGATTGCATGTCACACAAGAGGCCAATGCTTGAAAGCACTGACTAGATTAGAATGGTGCCAGAGTAAAATGCACATCATGGCATTTTCAGTATTTACCCGAATGGGAAACTGTGAACTTCCTATGTAGATAAAGTTAACTTGGTCAACAGCAGTCTCATCCCTCTGAGAACTGTGCCAATCGATAACTGTGTACCGATAACAGCTTATTGGGTTTGTATGAGCAGCCCCAAAAGCACCCAGATACACTTGTGTATTTGTATTGACCCTTACTAAACGTGGCTTTTTTGTTTTTTTTGTGGAGTATCACTGAAGTAAGGAAGTACAGCAACAGCCACGGTCCCATGAGTCTACTGCCGCATCTCAATAACAGGAAATGTAGTGGATGCTGTTACTGCTATTATCGCAGCAGTCCAGTCTCAGAGCCTCTAGTCTATCCTCAGGGGAGTCACATAGGAATGTCAAAAGCACAACACAACACCCCTCTTACTGTTGTTTCAGGCCTGAAGGGACAGTTTCTTCTGGAACACATCCACAGATGAAGAATGACTTCAGTAGCCACAACAGGACTAAAACTGGGCTTGCCCTGAAATAGGAAATAACTGCTAACTTGATGCTGTATGTTATACTTCAACTTAATAAACAGTAACTATCTCTAAAGTCCCTCAACTCCCAGATTAGTACGCATGCTGCAGAGAGGGGGTATTAAGTGAGTCAAAGCCTATCGAAGCCTAACCTGCTCCATGGAAACGTATGGGACTGTAGCTAATCCACAAGGACAAAGCACTTTGGTCCTGCCCCTGTCCCAGTAGAGTTTCTACAGGGGAAGGAACAGGATGTACCATGGTCGTGTAATTCCTGCTGGACTTGTTGGCACCATCAGCTATAGGGTATGTTTCCTTCTTAGTGGCCAAATCCTCTTTATCAGTGGCATTAATGTTAGCAAATCATGACACTAAATGGTTTCATGGCAACAGACTGAGTCTCAAACACAGATTACATTCTCTTGAAAGAGCAATCAGAAGTGTGTCACTGGTGAGTAAAACTATGTAATGTTGGAAAACTGACTCAAAAGCATTTCACACATGTGTTTAGAACTGCCACAAGAGACGTGACATAATGGAAGAGAATGAAAGGGTAGGGTGACCCAGACTCATCAGCCAATAATTAGGCTTAGCTCTGTCTGCCAGCACAGTAGTCTTTGGGAAACAACTTTGTGACTTCAGAGTGTCTGGATTTCAGTGTTTCCCTTTTTGTGGGGCCTATACATAGTTTCTTTAAGTTGAAAGCAATAGCTGAGGCACTTCACATAACTCCTTCTCAGGTAGACTGGGACATGTTGTTTCTTCTATCTCAAGTTGCTCATTAATTAGGCTGAAAATGCCGAAAATGTTTGTGTCTCATAATCTGGGGTTCCCTGAGCTACTCTGTGTCACAATTCGGCTATTATATATGTAGGAGGTGTTTAGGCAGGTGAAAGAAACAAGACCAACAGGGAAATTCCATTTTTAACAGAAACCTTGACCAGCCCATTCAGATGAGTCCTCATTAGATAGTTGTCATAGCTGGTAGGGGACCTCATCTTGAAATGTTGTTAATGTCTCTTTGGCTCCTGCTCTGACCTGCATTTTAGCATGGTTTCTGTAATTCTCCAGTCTCTCAAAAACTAGTTCATGCAACATCCTCTGTCAGCAAGCCGCGTGGGAGTAGCGTTCATGCTGGATCATGGCTGACTTGAATTTGAGCTTCCATCATGCAAAAATAGTTGTGAATGCTGATTTTTAATAGCTGATTCTAAACTATATTGCTGGCTTTAAGTTTAATCATACCAATGATGTATAAAAGATATGGAATATTTTAAAAGTTTGGTGAAAATCTCTTGCTAAACTTATTGCTGGAATTTTTTGCCGGCATTGCTTGAATAATGGCTGGGAGCAAATCGCCATTGCTAGCTTACTTTGTATGAAGAAGCAGCTGTAGGAGTATGAATAATGGCTGAGAGCTGAACTACTCTGAGCTCCTCATGCCTGCTGTAACAGACTACAGTATATGTGGATCACCCCAAGCATGTTTTTCTAAGTGTCGGATTGTGTTGATTGTTTTGTGCCCATTTTCTGCCAAGCCAGTGTTTCTAAACTTGGCTCATCCTGCTGTCCCCCTTCTCTCTGTCTAGTCTGGCTAAGCGCAGAGTGGCCTTGCCAGGGTGATATCCTGTCCCACCATGTCCTGACCCACTTACAGCCAGGTCTGGTTAAGGCTTTTGCAGCCCAATTCTCTCGTGCAGAAGCATCCCGGGTGTTATTCTATTGTTTTAATCCGTCTGTGAGCTACATCCTTGTCTGTCGCTCATATTCTCCTAATGGTCTAAATTCTACAGCCGTATACTTGTACAAGCACAGATTGACCTTCATGTCAGTCAACAGAAATTGGGTCATTTTAACAATTCACACCATCCCTTTTGGCAGCAGGGCCTCCTATAAAAGAGAGCACAGACAAATAGAATGAAACCCGATGACACTTTAGTCATACTAGTTATTCAGACAGAGCTCTGCAGGGGATATTTGATATCAACAAGGATTTTTAGTATTCCTGTTCCTGTGAAATGTTTGCTGATTTAGCTGTTTGTTTACCATTTTATGCTCAGTAGTTTTTCTCAGTGTTGCACCTGTCTCTTCTGATTCAGAGAATTTCCATCCACTCTTCTGAATGAATCTGTCAGAGCTTTGCCTGCAGTGTGTAATTCACTTACACGGCTAGATGCTGTGTGCCAAAATCAGGGTAGAGTTATGGCCTGCCTTGGGGAGAGGAGCTTATCGTCCGGCGTGCTGCTTCAAATAGCATTAATACAGGACTGTACCGCCCTCACCACGTGACTCTGAGAGCCTATAAAAAAAATTCTGGAGCTGATTTCATTCACTGATCACCAGGACACTCATTCACCCTCTTTCCTGCTGCAAGGTCGAGATGCTGCCCGAACAGCTCCCCACCCCCACGCTGCTTCACTCTGCTAGACACAGATGAATGAGTACGCACATTCGCTTACACAATGGCCCTTTACCGTATTTTACACTGAATTATGCTTCAGTGTGGCAATGGCTAGTGACTCACATCTATGCGACAGCTATGTGATGTACGTATACACTATTCTATGACAGGGACAGGACTTTGCCTGTGTGCCTACTGCCGTGTTTTTCTGACAATGTGGCGTTTTATTTTAGGTCTCGCTTTAAACTTATGGTTTGTATTGTTTAGCCAAAAAGGGAGTTTTCACACAAATGGAAACGGAAAGGTAACACTACCTTTCATGAGACAGGATTAATCTGAAATCATATGACACAGTATGTAAACCCACATACAGATTTAGTAGCCTTTCCTATTAAATTTCTTTTCCCTTCCGAGATGTATGCATTCTCACCATACATCCCATTAGGGCTGCACAAAAAATCGTTAAAAAAATCGCGATCTCGATTCATACATACACGTGATCTCATTTCTACACACAGCGATTCTGAAGCATTTTACATCTCGAGCTGAATCACAAACAAATGTTCCTATTTTCCTCCCGGATTTTTTTAGGCGCCCCCAAACGCAGCACTTGCGATGCCTCCTCCCTCAACCTGTGGTAAAGTGTCTTTACAACACGTGATTCAGTGGAGGAAGCCCGCCTGCAGTTAAGTGTTTGGAAGCAGTGAGTGAGAAGCCGTTTTTAGACAGGGCAGCAAGCCGCCAATCTGCCCGTCCTTTTGGCGGCTAGGTCCGCGGTTTTAGACAGAGGGCGGCAAATTGGGGGTCTGTTTTGGTCCGCCGATTTGCCGCCTCGGAGGGTACACTTATTTCCGCCTCACCTGCTAGATGAGCAACGGGACAGCCGCTGAGATCCGGGAGATGCTAGCGTCTCCTGGATCTCTAGCTGTATGGTTGTGTTAGCTTGTTGTTGTAGCCACAAGCTAGGAACGGTTGCTACTTTCAAATTAAAAGCCCCCCGCTAAGAACCCAGTTCTAAACTCCAATGAGGTGCAATGTAAAGCTCTTATTTTGAAGACAAATTCGTTGTCAACTGTTCACAGCCCAACTTCCCATTAGGGCTGCACAAAAAATCGTTAAAAAATCGTGATCTCGATTTATACATACACGTGATCTCATTTCTACACGTTTTTTTTTCCATCAACATGTGAAGTTTTTTCTCACTCGAATCGAGGGTCTAAGGACAGAGGATGTTGTTCACTGTACAGATTGTAAAGCCCACTGAGGCAATGTGATTGTGATTTTGGGCTATATAAATAAAATTGATTTGATTTGATTTGAACTTCGAGCTTCACGTCACGTCACATGTTTACGCCTACCTCAGAGGCAGTTTTTGGAAAAGGAGGAATATTACGCCTCCGTTTTAGAAAACCGATCACAGCAGCTATCACATATCACCTAGCCAAAGATACGGCCCCAATAAACACTGTACAACATGAGGTATTAAAGGATGCCCTCTCATCTTGGAGGCTAATTTTTTTTTTTACTTTTGTAAAAATCATTTCTCATCCAATGATGGAACTTGAACAAAACAAAAAAAACATTGCTTTGGCAGAGGCATAGTAGTATGCCTCTGCCATACTACGATGTTTTTTTTTTGTTTTGTTCAAGTTCATCAGTGCAAAAAACATTTTGTGAAAAAAATTGTGCCAGAAAATTGTGATCTCAATTCTAAGCAAAAAAAATCGTGATTCACATTTTTTCCAGAATCGTGCAGCCCTACATCCCATACTCACACAAAGAAGTCCATTAATTTCAAAAGAGCAGTGATCAAAACCAACAGTTATGCAACCCTCCTCTCTCCCCTCAGTTGAATCCATGTTTACAGCCATTATCTCAATCCTTATCGGAAAAGATCCTTAGGAATCTTGAGCAACATTTCCCCAAACCAATGAGAGTTTCATCACAACTAATACAAATTCTTAATGGTTGTGGTGGTAGAACAGGCAGTTGTTATGCTCTGCCAGCACTTGTCTTTTCCTTGCTGTAAAGACGGATATCAATAATGCTACAATTTCCTGTTCCCTGTTGTTTGTAAGGAATTCTCGTAGGCTTGTGTGCAGTGGTATGATCCAGCGAGAGTGATGATTAGGGCTGCACACTTTATCATCTTGAATGTTCAAAGAGATAATGTGTTCACATTCCAAAAAAGATTCATGAAATACCTAGCCACACTTTTCTGAAACCATTTTTTCAAAGTTGCTTTGTAGGGCATATTTGATATCCCATATCCCCCTGTTTTACTGCATGATGTGGTTGTTTGGGTTGCTCCTTAGTGTTAGATAAATGTTGGAATTGATAAGGGACTGGAGAAGGTTGCGTATTCAATAAGCAGTACTCATACTGCATTAAGATTTGATTATGTTAAATTGAATCCATCTGAAAAGTGTCCTTGGACATTGCTCCATTTCATCATTTGGAAGCATAATTTTCTCAGCAGGTCTTGTATGTTTTTTTAATGAGCTTACTTTTTAATGAGCTGCTTACTTTGACGGAGTTATGTGACAGTAAGCATTTCCCCAGCAAAAATGCACACAGTTCAGCATTTCTTGTTGTTACTGTGATGACTTTTTGATAGCCGACAGATGGTCGTCCTGCTGCTTTCTATTCCCTGGTGCGTACATATATCCAGTCATGCATGCATAACCTAGCGCTACAGTTTAGCACATTGCATGGCCCAGGAAATATTTGGGACGTTGAATTTATGTAAGGTCTGAGGCATAATTTCCCCCTCCTCTTTCCAAGTTGCTAGATCCAGGCAGCTCTGCCATTACAATGCACACTGTATCAGTGAGCTCACGGGAAGGAGAGAAGTGGGTGATATGGCATGCAGTGACCAAAGGCTCTTTTGTTGCATCTGTTCAATCAGGAGCTTGTTCTTTCTCCTACCACACATCCATTTTACACCTACGCTCAGATGCTGACCTGGTGGGTGTAAAAAATGTTCATCTTGCCTGTTTATAGGTAATGTTTTGATTACCATTAATTTGCCATGACATACCTTTTACATCACAGTTTACATAGATTTACATTTCTCTCCATACAGGCAGCTGCTCAAAACATTTAAGCCTGTCTCCATCAAAAGAATAATTGTCTAGCACTGTATAAAGGACTAGGTATTAGTACTAGAAACACTGGAGGCTGGGTCCATGGCCCCTATCATGTTGCAGTGCAGTGTGTTGAACTGGTTGGTCCAGCTATGGAGAATAGGGACAAGGCTGCTCACGCATTACAGGATGTTTTCCCAGGAGTTCCCAGAATTATACCCTGATAAACCAGAAGAACCTGTCGTAATTGTAACCTACATATTCTGATATATTATATATCTTAAGTAATCACTTAACACCATTGGGTTTTTATGTCTTTCACACTTCCTTGTGTATCTCAGTCAGTTAGAAGACACCCAGAATTTTTAAGCTGCCTGCTCAGTTACTTCCCTCTTCCTCTCCCCCCATCCTTGTCAATGACCTAGTTTGGAGTTTATAGCTTTGCTCTCTGAAATGAAAACCAGAAGGAATTTTCCTCTCCATATGCCATCCTCTATACTTCATGCAATGCCAGCAAGGTCTTGTGCGTCAGGACCATTATTTACAGAAGCGTGTGTATGTGAGACAACTTGTTTCATGACAGAAAGTGTTATCTGTCATTTGCCCGCACTTAATCTTGCAGGTGCCCAGTGACAGCCAGGAGTGGATCACTTGTATGCAGGCCTAATGATCTCTGTTCTTGTGACCCTGAGTGTCCAGCAAATAGCATCCTAACATCCTCTTTGCAAGCAACATTGAGTATGTCTAATTTAATATTTGCGCACCCAGCAAAAATAAAAATATTTGATCAGGCTGGTGTCTGATCTCAACCTTTTTAGTGATGTTCCCAACAGGTCAGGGCCCTGGATTGCCTGAGGTGGTTGGTGGGAGACCATAATGATTTTTTTCACAAACATTGGCTTAATGACGTCACACCCCTGCCAGCAGCACTCACTCAATGCCCCGTTTGTTTGTCTCTGACGTCAATGGTGTATATTTGTGATGCAATAAGCCTTTGGTCATTTCAGAGAAAAATCTGAGAACAGCATCAGAGAAATCCTAAAGTATGGCAGCACTCCCAATGTCATCTGTTGTCTGCTGACCCATCCTACATCCAGGACAAACATACACCCCAACCCATCCTCTACACTCTACCACTGCAAATCAGCTTGCCCAGTATGAGGAACGCTCATATACTGCTCAAAAGAACCGCGAACATTTGAGGTTCTGGCTTCACGATGTTAACTTGACACATCTTCCATCCTAAACTGAAAAGTCACCTGTTCAGACTCTACCATGGCCCATTAGTAGTGAAAAAATGGAGAGAAAAATCTCAATTTTTATTTCTATTTGTTATTACACAAGCCAAGGAGGTTATGTTTTCACATGTGTTTGTCTGTTTGTTGGTTGGTAGGTTTTACTCAAAAAATACAGACCATAAAAAAAACGGATTTCTGTAAAAATTTGGATTCAAAATATGGATCTTCACCTCTAAGCAGTCCTCATCCTAATCTAGTATCTTAATCTTGAAAGTGCTCTTGACCAAAATGTTCCTATTTTCCTGGGCGCCAGAAAAGTCAGCTCATAAAAATAGCAGAGGTTGACCTCTGGGTGGATGCTGTCTCTATTACACAGCCTTTTTCATAAACCCCAGAGATGTGACACCGCTGCTGAGGAAGTTAGAAGTGTTCTGCGGTCAGAGTGTTGGTCCTAGGAGACCTTGAGGACAAGGATTTTCATCTTACCCACAAGAGATTGACCCAGCAATAAGCTGCAACCCACCCAACGAGCTGCAGCTCTACAGTAACAGGAGAGCAGTTCTTCTCACAAAAACTGAGAGGCCTTGTTAGTTACTTTTGGTTGCGTAACTGAACTTCATGTGACAGCCGTTTCAAACCTGATGTACCAGATAATTTATTATCAAGCCCGTTCATGTTTCTGCAACCTCTATGAACAGCTGTACAGTGATAGAAACATTGCATCAAATTTTTCATGCATGTACAGTTTATAATAAATGTAGAGTTATGAATAAATGCTATGCCTATACTGTAAATGTCAGTTCATTTATCTTGTATGCCCTTATTTATTGTTACCGTCTTGTGTTGCTGCTATCAATATGACCCAGCACAATTGTTACCAGCAAGTGTTCCCACACATTTACTGTAGTTGGCTAATAATGTGCTACTGCTATTATGACCTACAGAAGATGTTCTTAGCCCTTTTTGCTCTCAGCCTGTACAAGTAAAACAAGGTCAGCCATTCAAATGCTTAGTGCAAACTCATACTTGCTCATTTTGTGTGTGTTGTTTTTTTTTTTCTTTGTTTATTTTTTGGTATGAATGTTACTAAAATAAAAATTTTTTTTCTCAAATAACCAGTTTACCAGTTGTCCTGTGGTATCTTTCCCCAATATCTCAAGATGTACAGTATCACCATAGGTCTTGTTGTAAAAAAAAGAAATGCAATGTTTTCACAACAATATTTAGGGATGCATGATATGGATTTTTTCCAGCTGTTACCAATAACTGGTAATTACCTTCTTCTCATGGTGGATATGGACAAGATAACCAATAATTTCACATTTTTGTATTTTAGAAAGAGGTTTATAACCTGTGGGAGATGCACACCTGGGGCAGAAAGGCTTAGATGTAGAGAGCAAGGATGACACTTTTTATATTCTGTAGCTCAAATAGGGTGTGTTGTCAAAACCCGTGGAACTGGTATTGCATCCAGCACATGTTCTTCTTCCCCCTTCTTCTTCCTCTATGTGTTTGTTGGCCGATTGCAAACCAACTGTAAAGGTACATACTGCTATTGACTATATCAGAGTGTGAAGATCCTGAGCTTGTTAAGTCCACGAAAGCAGTTTGGCTTCATATTATTAGCAATATTTATCTGCAGAAATTCTCACCAATTCGATAAATATCCAATAATATTAATTTCCCAATTTCAGGCTGATATATTATCTTCACAATTATATTATACATCTCCTGTAAGATTAACATTTTTAATGATTTTTGCATCAATGTGATAAAGTACCATTATTTTGCATTTAGAAAAATGTCTGAAAACTTGTTATGTACTTAATTTGTTGAAGGTTAAATTGAGGTATCACTCAAACCTAAAAAAAGCATTGGTATGTCCTAGAGAGCTTTTTTTCTGTATTTGTTTGGATGCAACTATATTTAAGTTGATTTGTTTATGCCGTAAGTTCAAGCCAGATAATGGCTGGGCTGCCTGCCAACGCTCTTGTTTTCTTGCCCGGTTGTACGTTCCACACGTATTCATGCAGCAATGCAGCCCTTTGTACTCGTCTTAAAATGTATTATGAATCCCCTTGGAGCTCCTGGGTTTCCCGAAGCCACCTCCCTGAGCCAGGCACTTCTTGTTTTCCTTACCCATGCCCTTAGTCACATTCCCTGTTGCCCAAATGGGAAAATGTTTTCAGTGTATGCAGGAAGGGATTACATAACCATGTATTGTTTTTTGCAATTACTTTCATGCGCCCCATGGAAAGCGCATTAAATCTCCAGCCAAATTCCAGAAACCGTTAGTCATGGCTTGGCGAATTGAGGTGTGTCCGTCCCAATGTATCACCATGGAGACCGGAGGATACATGCACAGTTGTTCCAGCTGGCCTACGAAAAGTTTTTTTTATTTGTTTTCTGTGTTAGCGTGATAAAGCATTTCAGGATGAATATGTACAGTGGTGGAGTTAAGTTACCATGTCTGTTTGGGTTGATGTGTCATCAATGCCTGCTACTTATTCCATTGACCACAGGGCAGGTCCGTGTTTGCTTTTAAACTGCTGCTTTGGATGCTTACTCAGAAATGACGTCAAATCTGGTTTGGATGTCCGATAAAGTTAATAAAGCAACACATTTCTCAGGTACACAGCTCATTGTTGTTAGCGTTTTGTTTAGCACACACCTGGCAATATTGAATCCATTATCTGTTTGTTGAATGAAATGGATTAATCTCCAGGGCTGAACCCCATCCCCTCAAGTCATGTGCACCTATTCTGTCTGTGATACTCTTTCAGTGTTACGCAGTGTCAACACTGTTTGTAACATTAGATTGTAGGTCAATATAGACTCAAGTAATTGCCTGGATAAGTTCCCAATGACCTGAATATTGACACTGTTTTATTTGCATTTATCTGTGTATTTTGAATCATGTCAGTAGAACACTAAATAACATGACATGTGACTGCAGCAGGGTTTTATAGAGCGCGTCAAAGGATATGACTGTAAGCTAGATCCTGTTAAAGATGAGCTGACACATTATGGGTGGACTGTAGTGTCAAGGTTTGTTGACTAAAACAAGCTCAAATGAAAACTGTGAAGCAGAAGCTTTCAAAAGTCAAAGTCAATCATGCAATCAGAGGGCCCAAGAATGAACAAGGCCTGCCGACACCTGTTGTACAGACCAATGTCATAGTTGTTAGTTTGATTCAGAAATGAATGTGACATTAATTAATAGTAAATTTGTAACAACCAAGTCAGTTAAATGACCAGATGCGTGACAAGATTGGGTCATTGTGTGTTTCGAAAAACCAACGGCATGCCCTTCCCATGTTGAAGAATAACCTGGTATCCTGAACTTCCTGTTTCCTGTTTTTAACACTGAAACACTGGGGGCTATCAGTGCACACGAGGCAACTAAAAGTTGTACCTTTGTTTGATTTAGTTTGTTTTTCATGACGCAGAGCAAGGCTCTGATGGAGGCCTTTTGTACCTCTTTATGGTTTACGGTCTTGTGTGAAGTGAACCCTATGTTTTCGTACAGTATGTAAGCCCATTGTTTGAATGAAAAGTGGTGGTGTTTTTCACTGCACATGGCATTTGTGGTTGAGTTTGTTGTTGACCTGTGGTTGTTTTTAATGGTTGAAACTGATGTTTACAGTCAGTGCTGTTGTGCTGACGGCAGTACAAAGCCTGCGCTCAGTGTTCCAGAGCATCGGGGCAGAAAAACAGAGCTCAGCATTGGCTCAGTCAATGGACAGTGGGCAGCTGAGTCGCCCTGGCAGCGGTATGCCAGGAGCTGCTGAACCCTACTGACTGCCTACTCTGACAGAGGACAAAGGCTGCTGTTCCACATGCAAAACAGTCTCAACCTACTCTTGTGTTTGTTTCTTTATGTGTAAACATTTTTTTTATTGTCAGACCAATTTGATACAAGTGGTTCTTGTTCAAATATTAAGCTTTCTGTTGAGCTTTGTTGAATTTTTAGCTCTATCTTATGTCTCAGTGATTTTTTTTGTTGCCATGTTTTTTTTTCGCACAAGCTCCAAGACACTCGGGTTGTCCTCTGCTCCGTAGAACACAGCTCTTTTATCAGAGAGGCTCAGCTGACACCAACTCAGCCGACCCCAAAAGTCTTGTGAGCAGCACTCTCTCTTTCAGTTGATCTCTCACAATCTGTCCCTGCTGTTATTTTCAGCAATACTGTTTAATTCCAGGCTTTGTCCCCCTTGACGCTGGAAGTTTTGCAACGGATGTGATCGTACGGTCACATTGCCCACATTTTGGTAGTTTCTCTCTTGCTCTCTCTATCTTTCTTGATGTCTTTTCTTCCCTGCTTCTTTGTAAAATCTCCATCATTCACTCATAGATAAAAGCATTGATTCATACAAGATGTTAAAAAAGAAATATCCTGTTGGTTTTTCACAGCTGAGAGACATTACCTAACCGCCTCAGACCAGCTCAGTGTTATGACTAACTTTGGCTGTGTCTCAGGTACACGCTATCAAGAACATCACGTAGTTTAATCTTGACTGTTGACTGTCTAGTCTGGTCTTTTAGACGAACCAGTTCTGCAAGCAGAGCAATCAGATCCAAAATGGGAGAATAGAACGGGCGCGATAAAGGAAAAGAAAAAATGGGTGCTGCTGCTGACATTATGCCAGCCGAAGCCCAGTTGCATAACAGCTGGCTGGCCTCTGCACAATAGCTGAGGTTGCCAATGTTGTGCAAATTTTAAGCACACATAATTGGGAGACAGGAGTCTTGCACCTGGCCTCAGCACCGCTTATTGTGCAGCCCTTTTCTGTGTAAAGGAATTAAGAGGTGTGTTTGTTGAGTCAGGGCCATTTTTTGCTGTGGCTTAGCTCAAGAGAGGTTTGAAACGGTGCAAAGTTGAAGGAGCTATTGTTTTGCCTCTCACTTGTTTGCTGCAGAGAGCTGTTCTCTGCCCACCTATTCAAATTCTTCATTCCTTCTTAGCTCAATACTTGCATTCTGAAGAGTCTGTGAACTTTTTCTAATGAAGTTTATGTAAGCTGGCAATACAAAACCCATTGTTGCTGTGTGGTATTTTTAGGCTGTATTTATCCTGAGCCTTTCATACATATATATTGAATTAAACATTGCCTTTATAAATAAAATCTTAACTAAGACAGAATACCATGTTTAGGAAGCAGTCTAAAAAAAAAACTTTACCCCCTGCTGAAACTCCTCATTTTGGAATTTAAAAATGTATTATTGTAATACCAACATGGACTATGAGCAGCCGTAGAATGTTTGTTTTTTTTCTTTTAACCCTCAAATTTATCTAAGATTTTTTTTTTTTGTAATTTGGCGAGCTACTGTGACGCTATGTAGAAAAGAGATGATAAAGCATTGTCTGTTACTTGACTAAAACCCATTTGGCTACCTTCATTAATACACTGAAAACCATAAACAGTAACAACCTCTCTTTTAAAGCCTTGTGGTTATTAGATATTTATTCGATCTGCACAGCATGGCGAGAGATGACACTGCAGTTATTGAAACATCTGTCTTTTTCCTCATACTGAATTCGCTAAAATGAAACTTGAAACCTAAAAGATATCTCCCTAAATTAAAATCCACTTTTTCAGCTGAACATTTTCCTTTCCTCTTTCAGGCCTATGAGCGCCGGTTTCCCACCTGTCACCTCATCCCCATGTTTGTGGCGAGTGACGTGGTGGATGAGGAAAACAGCGAGGACGGTTCTACCCAAAAGATTGAGCGCCGCTGTGCCCTGGATGTTGACGCCCCGCGCCTGCTCAAAAGGGTATGATGCATTTTTATGTGTTAAATTTTAGCTCTAGGTACATACAGTAGTTTATTAAACTTCAACCTTAAGTTTAATTTTGGTGTCTCATTTCAGTTTAGTATCTTGTAACTATGTTTGTGTGTTTTGGTTTTCAGATTGCAGGTGTGGACTACGTCTACTTCATCCAGAAAAACACGCTGAACCGAAAGGAGAGGACACTTCACATCGAGTCCCATAATGAGACCTTCTCCAACAGGGTCATCATCCATGAGACCTGCTGCTATTCGGTCAGTAGCATTCACACCCCTGTGTTGTTTAGCGCAGGTTGTGTCCAAAATCCGCTTACAACACACAAATCTTTATATTTGTATTACAGATGGCCCCAAAGAGAAAATCAAACCCTGACTATGTCAGTTTTCATGACATCTTCAGCCCATTGCATTATACAGCCATTTACGTATATTTTCACAGACAAATGAGCAAACACACTTGCATTTTGAAAAGCAGTTGTTCAGCTGCTGAATGGCCGCCAGCACACCCATGTTAATGTTTGTGCCTTCTCTAATCTCCTCCCTGTTACGCCTGCAGAGAAAACCATGTTATGACTAGCACTGAGTATGTTGCTCGCTATCTTGGCCCATCTCTGTCTGAATCATTCAGTCCCCCTTACATTCTGCCAAACCACGCTCAAATGCAGATCTGAAACCAGCATGTCTTCCCTCTTCTCCTGACCCCACTGTGCGCTGCATGATGTACTCTTAACTTCAGATCTGTGTATTCATGAATGGATGTGCTCTGAGTTAATGAGGTCAAGCGCATCGTTAGCCTCCAACCAACTAGAGTGCTAATTTTAGGTCCAGTGCTGCACAGAGGTTCTTATTGTGTGCTTTAGCGCACTATGCTAACAGTAACCAGAGTGGACAGCTCAATTAGAGAGATAATGGACCTGGTTAAAGCTGAAATATTTTGGTAGCCAAGGGTAATAAAGCTACTAGCACAGTGCCTTCAGATTTCATTAAACTCGAGACATAAATTTAATGATGTTGTTGCCTGAATTCAAATGGGTTCAAATTATTTGTTGAAATATGAGAGATGTCTTCTTCAATATTAATGGCAGAGTCCTTAAATATCTGATATCTGCCAATTCTGAGGTCGATCTTAGTAGTGAAATAAGACATGTAGCATGCAAAATTTGACCTTATTTCTCACCACCTTCTGCAAAGCAATGATCGGTGCAAGAAGCTGCTGCCTGAATGTTTTATACACTAATCTTTGAATGGATTTTGCTCAGCTTTATTTTGCTAATACCACCCTTGAGTAAATGTCAGCATCAGCCCATCAGCCATTCGTATAAAACACACATAAAAGCCACCAAAATGAGGTTTAGGTGTATTTTTCATCTCAAGCACCTTCCCTGTAGAGTGGCAATAGCAGAGCTCCAATCATACAACAGACAGATGGAAAATTATTCTCCTTTATATTACAGGATTTTTCTTCAGTTTAGTCTCAAACAGAATCTCTGTTAATTTAACATCACCTCTCATAACCTTTGCGCACCAGAAACATGTGTTTTCTTACCTTTTTGCATTCTGTCCTGTTTAAATCTGTTCAACTGTTCATGTGTAAAAGACTGGCTAATTTTGTATGGACAGACTGACACACACTCCCACTCACAGTGCACAGAGTGAAAATTGCCCTTTGCGTGCGTCACCATGAAGCTGGGTGTGTGGTTACCATGGTAACCTGAACATATTGTTTCTGCATGTGTATAAACTATACACTTATACAGTACATGTTATTGTGTGTTGGTACAGGTTCATCCAGAGAATGAGGACTGGACGTGTTTTGAACAGACAGCGAGTCTGGACATCAAGTCCTTCTTCGGCTTTGAGAGTACAGTGGAAAAGATTGCTATGAAGCAGTACGCCAGCAGTATCAAAAAGGTGTGTGTGTCTGTGTGTTTTGTTCCAAATCATTACATGAACATGTTAACTTAGTATTTTCTGTGTATGCACAGAAACATCAGTTAACAGCAGATGAGATAGTTACATAATGCATCATTATTGGTGCCGTGTGAATTATGGAGAACTGGCATCAGTCTTTTTTTGTCAAGTGTGGTGTTACAGTGTTTCTACAGCATGAGTCAGTCGGTCTGTCTCATGCTATAATTGCATACATAAGCTTGTATAATCTCTTTGAGTGGACAGGGGTCTTCTGCTGTGGATTCAGTGAGTCATCTGCATTCGTTCAGAACGGATGTGGGCAATGTTGAACGCTTCCCTTTATTTCCTCCCTCTGTCTCCGTTACCTGACACTTCAGTTGGAAATGGTTAGCCTTTCTTGGTTTGAAATAAGTACATATGAAGATATAGTATCAGGTGTATTGTTTGGTCTGTGTTCCAAATCCTTTTCTTCAATCATATTTACTTGAATTCACAGCCTTTAATGCTATTTTGCTATAACTGTGACTCATCTAAACTTGTGTTTGTCACAGGGAAAAGAAATCATAGAGTTCTACCTGAAGGAGCTAGAAGATGAAGGGATCACCCAGGTGCCACGCTGGACTCCCTCCTCCCTTCCCCTGCCTCTCCCCAGGCCAACTCGCCTTGCCACCAGCCCACCAGACCTTCCTAAACTCGCAGTCACACCCGCTGTTTCTATCCCGCTGCCCACCGACGCTAAGGACAGCAGCTCTCAGGACACCAAGCAGGACAACAGCGCACTTCAGGCAGACAGCCTAACAGATATCCTGGCTGGTACACCTGAAGGTCTGTCACAACAGATGATTCAAAAATTGGTGCCAGCACTTCCTGCAATTTGTGAAAACCTGTGTCCTAACACTAAAGTAGCACTTTAAACATGCCTAATTATTTAGTTATGGAGGAGAAGCACATTGGGAAAATAATTCTAAAAAAGATGGTTATTATGTGTTTTGAACTGACACAGAAATTTAAACATATGTGGTTTTGGTTTCATTAAAGGTGTATACACATGTTAATTCACCCTGTGTGTACTCATTAATGTTAATTATAGGATTTGTTTTTGTGTTGCAGATAAGTTGGATGCAGACTATATCAAACGTTACCTAGGTGACCTGACCCCCCTGCAGGAGAGCTGTCTAATCAGGCTTCGCAAATGGCTGCAGGAGACGCACAAGGGAAAGGTAATGTTGCGTTTGACAGTGTTAGTTATAGATAAAAAATAGAAAAGGAATTTTGAAGTATGATGACCTAAGACATTACTATCCACCTCCAAACTGAATCCTCATCAGTGACATGTAAGACATGATATGACCGAAGTCAGGTTGTAATAAGTTTTGATTCATATTAAGTATGATAGGAAGGCAACTTTTTACATGCTTATATGACTGACTGACCTGTTGTTTGCTGGCGTTTCATTCAATTGAGCCAATTTACAATGACCTTGGCAGTGTGGTGACAGCTGTGAAAGTTTTTGTTCTTTTATAATTTTTTCATTAATTTGTTTACAAAGCCAGTACAGCTAAACACGCTCCCCTTACTATCCAGATCCCTAAGGACGAGCACATACTGCGTTTCCTGCGTGCCAGGGACTTCAACATGGACAAGGCGCGGGAGATCCTTTGCCAGTCGCTGACCTGGAGGAAGCAGCACCAGGTGGACTACCTGCTGGAGACCTGGACCTCGCCACAGGTCCTCCAGGACTACTACACCGGGGGCTGGCACCACCATGATAGAGGTAGGCCTTGATAGAGGGAACCAGTGTGTGTAAGCAAAAAAAAAAGTCACATCTACGTCTACAGCCATACTCCAAGACAGTTAAACTTGGAACATGCTACAATCTCTCGTGTGCATACATTAGCAAACACATAAACATATGATTTATGTCAGAGCTGGCTATACTTTCACTGTCAACTGGAGGTATATCTCAGTTCTCCAGTTCCATACAGACCCGAGTTACATGTGCACACACACACGCACACAAGCCACTTCAACTAAAGTAATTCTTAGCAACCCACAGCCTTTAGCCATGCAAGTGAATTATACCTGAGTCCAATTTGTCAGAACTACTTGGTTACCCCAACAGCTTACACACACTCGCACATTCCTCACTCTGCAGCATGCTGCGGATTCCTTATTTGGAACAGAGAGTAACTGTTGACACTATAAATCAGATTTAAGGGACTTTTATGTTCCCACATCAGTGAACATCTTATCTTCTCATTTCAGTCTTTCTATTTGTGAGGGACGGGGACCAAACATCAAACAAACAACAAACAGACTTATAGTCTTAGACAAAACTAGAGCAAGCTATGCAAATCTTTCCATGCAACATGAAGTCTTGCAAAATGTAAATACTGTGATGCTTCATGTAAATATTTGTTTTATTCCTTTTTATTCTTTGTTTCTAGATGGTCGTCCTTTGTACATCCTGAGGTTGGGCCAGATGGACACCAAAGGACTTGTCCGTGCTCTTGGAGAAGAGTCTCTTCTCAGACATGTATGTAACACAAGTTGTGACACACTTCTAGCTTGTGTAGAACAGTGTAGGTCCATAAGTTTGTAGGTCAGACTGTTGGTGGTTGGATTACAGGTTGAGGAATTAATGTACGCTGGCACGACCTGACACATGAATTAACACCAGGATGTATATAGTACACTGTGTGTGTGTGTGTGTGTGTGTGTGTGTGTGTGTGTGTGTATATATAGATATAGAGATAGAGATAGAGATATATATATATATACATATAAAAATAGCCTGCTTGTTTATTATTTGGTCCAGTTACCAGTGTGAGCTAAATGCCTGAAACTTAATATCACAATAGATCATTGAGTTCATGGTGTGTCATTTTAGGTGCTGTCTATTAATGAGGAGGGTCTGAGACGTTGTGAGGAGAACACCAAGGTGTTTGGCCGACCCATCAGGTAATCCTTCAGTATATATTTTAATATAGAACTGAAAAAAAAAAAAAGAATCAAATCAGTCGAGCCATTTATCAAACAAAAAAGCAGAAAGTCTATAGTTTCAGCTTCTCAGACTATAAACCTTTTTTTTGGGGGGGGGGGGGATGTGTGAAGTTTGGGGCACTATGCACAATGTACAACTTATTAACAGCCACTGTATTTATTTTTTTCATGGGAAAACATCGAAGTTTTCCTCACTTCAAAATCTGAGGCTTAATGGGGTTAAATCTCTAGGAGTTTGTAAAAGTACAACACTTGAAAAATGGCAAAAACTGTGCAAAAGTTGAACTGTATATTTTAAATGGCTGACTTCCTGTTGGGTTAAGGGTATGGCTATTAAAAGCTTTATTGTAAGTCTGGACATGATACATATACATACCAAATTTCATAGGCAAATCCTCCTGCGAGAGCTCCCTTATTTAAATTTTATGGAGTCATTTTGCCACACCCTTGCGAAGACCCATAAAACATACAATTATTCGCCACTTCTGATGTGTTTGCAAAGTTTGATGATTTTTGAGCATGTTTAGAATGATTGAATTGTAAAAATATAAATAATAATTCTTACAATTTCAATAGGCTCTATGTATGAGTCAGTGATAATGAAAATGGTCTTCATCAGCAGCCCTATATCAACATAAATTTCTCAGTAAATGCTAAAAGCTTCAAATATGGTTGTACATCAATAGATACACAGGATTTAATGGCAGATGAAAAACGCTTTAAACAGGCAGCATCCTCTTCTTCTGACCATGATTCGGCATACAAGCTCGTTGGGACTGAGTTCAGCTGTTGTAGCCTGAACACAGATGCACACTCAGCATGAGTGAGTCCAGAAGAGAATTATCTCCTTGAAAATGGAAAGAATGCACGAGGCTCTTCCCCGAGTGCCCTGATTGAGATGGCAGTGGAGAGAGTGGGAAGGAGAGAACGGAGATGGTATCTGTCATCTGTCAGTCCTCTCAAACAGGAGGAGGTGGCTGGGATAAGAGCCAAGCAGGAAGGCATGTGAACTATGAATGGCTGTCACGTCACACAGTCCTCAGCCAGAGCAGATCGAGGGGGGGGGGGTCCAGAATTAGCAAGCGTTGCCTTCACCACTTAAGCCTCACTTCAGGATGACAGGTGCTAAGTGTCGGAAGGAAGCTGTAGCCCAGTTGTGTGTGTGAGTGTGTGTTTGTGGCATGCTTTTATCCCCGCTTTAATCCTCTCTCTTCCTCTTCTGTAGCTGTTGGACGTGCCTGGTAGACCTGGAGGGGCTAAATATGCGTCACTTGTGGCGACCTGGAGTCAAGGCGCTGCTGAGGATCATCGAGGTGGTGGAGGCCAACTACCCAGAGACTCTGGGACGGCTGCTTATCTTGAGGGCTCCCCGAGTATTCCCTGTCCTCTGGACACTGGTGAGAACCAGGAGGGGATTCTTCTCTCAGTGGCAGCCTACCCTCATTTTCACTCATAATCATAATTATGATGTATATAACTATAGCCTTAAAAATAACCAGAAAGATTAAGTGCAATCCCTGTTAGCAATCACAGGCTTTACAAACTGCTAACTCAGGATACAACCACACCAGACACATATTCTGCTCCACTCCTATCACTGTAATCCTACATTTTTGCCATTGAAAAACTAGGCTACTACTACTTTGGTGCGTCCATATCCAATATCCTTATCTGCCTCCACCCTTAGGTGAGTCCATTCATTGATGAAAACACCCGCAAGAAGTTCCTCATCTATGCAGGCAATGACTACCAGGGTCCTGGAGGGCTCGTGGACTATATAGACAAGGAGATCATCCCTGATTTCCTGGGAGGAGAGTGTATGGTGAGTGTCTGATGAAGACTTAAAGTTGTCATTTGAGAGTATGATTTAATTTTGAATAAAAGTTTTCTGGGACAAGGCACCACCTACATTGAGATCTCCTTCACTGACCCAGTTCTGTGTATGTGTCCCTTTGTCTGCGCACATGCCTTTCCTCTGCAGTGTGAGGTACCAGAAGGCGGCCTGGTTCCCAAGTCGATGTACCGCACGGCCGAGGAGCTGGAGAACGAAGATGTCCGCCTGTGGACCGAGACGATCTACCAGAGCGCCAGCGTCTTCAAGGGAGCGCCACATGAGGTGAGGCTTAACACTTAGCACCAAAGTCAGAGGGAAAGATGGAAAGCCTGCGGTGAGGTTTGAAGTGAATATGTAGGGCAGGACATTAGAGAGCTGCATGGTTTCTCTGATGGAGGTTTTGTTGAACATTCTGCCATCTAGTGGTTGTATATGGTAGACGATTTCTTTGGTGTTCTTGAATTTAGATGTGACACCAATGTGATCATGTTATGTTACATAATATGTACCAAAAGCATCGTCATACAAAATCACCCCTCTGGAAATGTTTATTAAATGATCCCAGAACCTCACAAACGGATGTTGACAGTTTATCTTTTTCACAGATGTTGCATTTTCTTTGCTACATTTAACTTGTGCAACATAAAATGAATCAAATAATCTGAATTATATGTACATGTAGTGTTAAGAATGAGTTTCATAACCATAGTGCTTCTTCATTATTTCTTTAAACAAAGAAGGATGTGTTCGAAGAGAAAATCAGAGCGAAAGAGAGAAAAACGATCTCTCTGCTTGCTTTGGGTTAGTTCTTGGGTTTCTCTCCTGAAACATCATTTAATTTCAGTTCTGTCTGTCTTCCCTCTCGCTTCTCTTCACCAACCAGGTTCTGATTGAGATCATCGACGCCTCCTCAGTAATCACCTGGGATTTTGACATGTGCAAAGGTGACGTGGTTTTCAACATCTACCACTCCAAGCGGGCCCCTCAGCCTCCACGTAAAGAAGCCATGGGAGCCCACGGCATCACATCCCCAGGAGGCAACAATGTCCAGCTTATCGACAAGTCATGGACGCTGGGGCAGGATTACAGCATGGTTGAGTCCCCGCTCACCTGCAAAGAGGGCGAGAGTGTGCAGGTGAGATGGCAGGATCGTGCATTGATGCAATGTGGTCCTAAGGTTTGCCTATTTAAATATTTTTCTGGGGTTAGTTTTGCTTGTCAGGCTTTGACGTTGTATACTTTGAATCTGACCTGTCCTCAGGGCTCTCACATCACACGGTGGCCAGGTTTTTACATCCTCCAGTGGAAGTTCTACAACATGCCAGCCTGCTCGGCCACCAACCTGCCCCGAGTGGATGATGTGCTTGCCACTCTGCAAGTCTCGTCGCACAAGTGTAAAGTCATGTACTACACCGAGGTGCTGGGCTCTGAGGACTTTAGGTTAGTAACTCTTTGTTTGTGTGTGTGTAAAAGTGTAAAATACAGAGACATACGTCCATGCTATACATGTGAAGTGTATTTTTGTGTCCATATTGTTGCAGTTTTAAGGTGTTTTACCATGATGTTGTGATAGTTTTAAATTCCAGCATTACTTCTTTATGACTGCTCATTTTTCACTCCTGCCTTCTTTCAGTTTCCCCCCTCTACAACTTACCACGTAGTACCACGTATGACATTTGATATTTGAATGGATTAATTCTGTAATGTTGCTTAAATGACACCATAGAAAGCCTCTGGAGCATCATGACTTTTTTAGCCCCAGAGTTTTGAGATGAGGATGCTTCCCTCCCTTGTAGACTCCTTTAATCCAGCCTTTTCTGTCCAATATTGCTCACTTCCCCTCCTCCCCCCCTCCTGCTCTGTCTTCTTCCTGTGAAGAACGGCTTGCTGTGATGTGCAGAGTTTGTAAGTGGCTCAGTGTTTGCCCCTTCTCCTTTAGCACTAGCACTCATTGCCATCCCTGCTAATTTGAACGGCCCCCTCATGGCAGTCACGCTTGTAATGCAGCAAAGAGATGCTTGTTTGCATCTGTTATTGCTTATGGATTTTCTTAGCATCGGCTAACAGGATGTTGTTGCTTTGTTCAAACTGATGATAGACTCCTGCAGTTGAACTGCTGGCTTCAGTCACCCTGCCTGCATGACTAATAATATCAGGAATCCCAGACTGGTTTAATTTTGACACACTAGCACTCTGTTGCATATTCAAGTGTGCAAACGAACACATGCAGTTTTATACATACTCACGGCACAGTGACATTTGCTGGCATTTCTGTATTTTTTTCTGCACACATCCATTTGTACTAACTTACTGCAACTTACTGAATCTCACTTTGCTTTCAATGCACCTACCGTTTCATTTGAACAGACTTGAAATTATCATCTAACTCATTCTAGTAGCATTTAACAGGATATTTTGCTCGTGGTTAACATTTCTGGTTGAGACTGAGATTTATTAATATTCAAAACACAAACCTGAACTAAAAATGTGGAATTAAAGTAGCCCTTTTCCTTTGTCCATGTCTGTTATGTAACTGCTCCCATTCCAAACATTCAAAATGTGATAAGACAGCAGCAATATAATTTTTTTGTTTGTTTGTTTGTTTGCCTTTTTTTCTGACAGAAAAAGACACTCAGTGGAACTTTCGATTGACATTTTCCACTAGTTTACGACTTTTTCTTTTGGTTAAACAATTAATTGATTAATCAAAAACAAACTACCAAAACTTAAGCATCTGATTATTTCATGATGGAAATAGTTGTTAGCTGTAGCTCAAAACAATACAATACAGATTCAAGTATCATCATCACATCAATATGAAACATTTCACAGGCATTGGTGAAAATCAAGGGGAGGAGTTTTTAAAAAAAAAAAAAAAAAGAAGAAAGAACGCCTGTGCATCTCTTGCTTTTGCAACTATAAGCATACAGTATGCATAAGATGCAGGCACATTTTGAAACAGAAGAGCTGTTTGGGACCTAACCAGAGAAAGGCATGTACCGTGTTTATGAATGCTGCCGTTTTTAAAATACCATGGAGATAATAATAATTTTGGCTGTTGAAATTAGGGCTTCTGGGTTTTTATGCCAACTGGAAAATGAGAAAAATGGAGCTCAATTCAACCTGAAAGAAAGTTTCCCTAAGATACTCAGTATACAAAAAAAATACACACACACACACACACACACACACACACACACACACACACACACACACACAAATAAAACACACAGCTGAATAGATATACACAGAAGATATCAGATGTTGATTAAATATGTATTTACACATTGAAACAACAGAAGCCTGCTGAATGTCCTTTTAAAACTTTATACAACACATCCTAATACATTGTTAAAATGCATCAAAACTCAGTTTACCTTGTGAAATTAATGTAGAAAAATACAGAAAAAGAACAAAATGCTTCATGCTTTGCCATAGGCAGCTTAAACCTTCAAACTTTTTGGCTTTATTTATGGGATGGGGTGGATCTGCTTCTGCTCTCAACAAAACACCCTGAACTTTCACAAGAGCAGTTTTTCCTCTCCAGAGTATGATTGAAAACACTGAAACAAGCAAAGTATTTGTCATTTTGAAACTTTCACTCTGCAACCCTCCTACTTGACACACTGTTGGGTGTTACAGCCTATGGCAGAGCCTGAGCCTTGTATGCCACACAGAGTGAATCATGTTTGATCTGGCTGCATGGTTCTGCATCATGAGCACGGTTTGTGCACACAGAGAATGCACTTAGTCTTTGTCAAACTGCAGTTGCTCTGTTTTTGCATACCTGTAAAGTCAGCTGCAGAGTGTGAATTGTGTCTGCTCACATGCTCTTTGGATCTCTGTCTCTCACCTCAGGGGTTCGATGACCAGCCTGGAGTCGAGCCACAGCGGCTTCTCTCAGCTCAGCGCCGCCACCACCTCCTCCAGCCAATCACAGTCCAGCTCGATGATCTCCAGGTAGAAACTGGAAGCCAAGGACTTCAGTCCCTACAATCCCCCCCTCCCTCCTATGCCCTTACCTTTAACACTGAAGCCAACTCTCCTCCTGCCCTTCCTCATCGTCTTTGGACTCTGTTCCTATTGCACAGCCAGTCTCTATGGAACTGAAGCATGCTTGCACAAACAGAAGACAAAGAATTTTAAAAATCTGAGGCAAAAATGAAAAAAACAGACTGTACATTTAAAGGGCTGATTTTTGCACAAAGGTAATATATTTTCTGTGCCTGGCATCTCTGCTGGGCAGCTGTTTGAAACAAAACATTAGCAGAATGTTTGTGTTTGTGGTGTTGAAGGTCAAAGGTCGGGAGATGAATTTCGGTGCGTCCGTGGTACCGGAAACTGAAAGAAGCAATATTCTCATCCTGGGAGCTACAGGACCGGATGAACACACTGGAGGCGCTGTTACATATATGCATTTACATCTACACACACGTTTACAGCACTGAGATGACACATACCTCATTCTTGTGTGCTTGCTGAAAAACTGGAAGCGCTGTTACATACAAACAACACCACACACACGTAAACACATGGATGTTTGAAAACATGCAAAAATTTACAGTGTTTGCCATATTACCAGAGGGGTTTGTTAAATCTGGTGAAATTGTTTATAGGTCAAGTGTGTGTGTGTGGGCAAAGTAAACTCTGAACTAGACCTGGGTCGAATATCACCTGCAAATACATTTTGTTTTTCAAACCGCATGGTGCAACGGAATAGGTGGAGCTTACTGAATCATGACGGTGCAGATGGTGTCAGCAGAGCCGCCAGTTGACGAGAAAATGGCATTCAGATATTTTCCCGTGGCTGTGTGAGCTTTTCTATAGATCGTTTTGCCGTCTTAATGTGGCACACCCCACCCGTCTGTCTCACGAGGGCTTTATCACATGTTGAAAAGCATTTGGATATTTGACCCGGGTCGGACTCTTGGCGCAGAAATCCGCTAAAAGCAATAACACGAGTTTGACTTTCTACTGTGTGAAATATTTCTATTTATCATTGAGATGTTTGTGGAGGATCGTGGGTGCTGATTGCAGATGAACTTTTTGTCGTGCAGGCAGGCGGACGAGCAAAACAGCCAGTAAACAGCTAAACATCATCACTTCCTGTCTCTGTTGCCATTCTGTTAGGATGGAAACTAAATAACTCGCCAGATTTTCTCCGGATTTTCCTTGAAATGACAGCAATTGGTTTGCTTTCTATCCAGGGTCGGCGCGATTTGAGAAACTCTAGTCAAAATCAAGTTGTAAAGGAAATGCCTTCTTACTGATTTGTGAATGTGCTACTGATGCCTGAATTTAGAGGGTTGTGATGTAATTGGGTAGAACTGCCGTCATTCTCTACTCATTTTCCAGAGTGATTAAGATTTCAGTGTGCATTAGGGATGAATGTTATTTTGTGATTATCATTTGACGGTGCACCAGTAGACAACATATTGATACTGTATATGTGCTAGTGTTGGTTGGAGTTTGTTACTGTGTTTTGGGGATGAGTACTTGGTGGGGTGAAGCAGTGTGGTGTGTTACTGCATGCTCACGTGGTGATTGGGTTTACAGATCTATTATTTAAAGATTAAGATATAGCCATTTTAAGAGTCATGTGTCAATAAAAATACCATTTTAGCCTTCGTGAGCATCACTTAGAAACGTACCTGCTTTGTTTTTCAAGGTCACCACTGTAATGGATGAGTGATTGTGAATTGAACGAACATTTCTAAATGCAACACATCCATGCAACAAGAGTTTATAGCTTAATAGGCATTGATGACTTCACATAGATCTGACTC
This sequence comes from Diplodus puntazzo, assembly GCA_963678695.2. Lineage (NCBI taxonomy): Eukaryota > Metazoa > Chordata > Actinopteri > Spariformes > Sparidae > Diplodus > Diplodus puntazzo. The sequence continues at coordinate 30,874,533 of OZ023156.1, forward strand.
CCTGTAGAGGGCAGAAATGCTCACCATTGCCAAGGGTCATCGTGTGCTGTTGCCATGGTTACCAAGTGCGGCTGACAGCAAAAAAGAGAACAAAACAAGACTGAGGCGTTCAGACTCCTGAATATACTGGCCCTACATCTTGTTTTTGATACATGAAACGGCTTGTTTTTGAATATGAATGAAAGGTCGAGGGTTAACTTGTGGTAACTTTATGTCATAAACTGCAATAACATGAAATGCTTTACTGAGAAAAAGGACCTCCTCAGATTGTGTGTGTGTGTGTGTGTGATGGTGTAAAAGGATGAATGTTAGAAATGTTGGGGATTAAAGATATGCCTGTAAAGTTTCTGTGAACACTCCCCCTGCCTCTCCCAGCAGGTGTGTTTCTCCACTTGGCCTCTTCTCGCTCTTTGAAGCATGTCTAGAACCACACGACTAACTTTTCCTTCATCCGGCTATTCTACATTTCTCTAGTAGTTTGATGATGAAACAGGTAACGTCAGTTCCCGACTGAAGTACTTCTTAGACTTCCTTTTGTCTCTTGTTCTTTTTCTGTCTTTACTCTTTGTCACTTGTGCACACACAGTTTTGCTGTTTTGCGTTTAAACAATTGTCATTGTGTATATCTTGGAGAGCAGCAGAGTGGACCTTAATTGAAACCATAGGCATAAAGAAGTGTACTCAGATCAGATGTTGTTATTTGATTTCTGCTTAAATTCATTGCTACAGATCACATGAAACTTCCATGGTCTGCCGTCTTCCTGTTTCTCTGACTTTAGCTCTTACAACGTGCACATTTTTCATCAAGATCTCATTGATAAATGAGGGCTATAACTGTCTCTGCTTTTCTTTCTGACATTGTTGCATATCTTCTCTGTACCTTGATGTAAGGAATTATGTAAAGTACATTGTTGAATTATTAAGACTATGGCGCCTTTACATTTTTTGAAAACATTAAACTTGAATTATGAGAAAAATACATGCACTCGTGTCTCCTTTAATTGCATTTTCTATGTTTCTGTTACTTCTGCTTATGTAATGGTGAATGAAGTCATGTACTGAGTTAACTTTACAAAAGTGAGACGGTACTCCATCTATTACCAAACCTTTGGCATGTCCAATTTGTCGAAATATTTTAATTGCTTGAAATTGTGTTAATGTGTCCCCCTACATTCAGTAATCACTTTGCTGCTGGCTGCATCCACTTTTTAATGACTTGTTAATTAATGAGACTCGTGAAAATGGGTTTCGTGTTTGCTGCATGACCGACTTTAATAATGATCACACAAAATAATGTGGCCCTGCTGACCTGAATCTCCTCATAGCAAAACGCTGTCTGAAATTCTATGTGTGGAGCAGCACCATCGACACATTTCAGGTTTCTCAGAATTTTAACATGGGAAGTTCTAAAACATCGATTTTTTTTCCACAGCAGACAAACAAGGCTTCAGTGTCCTAATACTGGTGTGATGAACCGCAGTAGGGCAGAGGTACACATACTTACAAGGAATATTTCAAGACTTGAAGCAATGTTGCCTTTATTTGATAGTGTAAAGAGAAAGTAAAATCTCTCTTCTCTAAAAAAAAGAAAAAAAAAAGAGGTAACCTTGACCATTAAGCAACCATGGCTGAAACAGTTCCTACTGCTAAAATGTATTTTACTGAAAGATGAGCTCATTTTTGCCTCCACTTCCTTTCCTGGTTCTCTATCTATCGAATTATATATTAGCTTTTAGATGTAATGAGACCTGATTACATCAACATTCCACGAGTGTCCTGTCTCTGACCACACAGATTTCCTGTCTTTTAGTCACTTTTCTTTCTCAGCAAACCTGCCTTTTTGCAGGCCTTGCTGGGAATCAATAATGGATCACTATTCCTTCTTTAAAAAAAAAACAAAAAACATTTTGAAAATCAACTTCAACTGTTTTCCTTCCTGCACAGTTTACAGATCATCAGTTGGGATTTTATTTGCAGTCAAGTCTGCTGAAAGTCTTATCTCCCCACAACTGTCACTTTGTCCTTTATATCACAAGTAAATCAATTTATGTCACTGTTGATAGTGTCATTTTACGGTGTAATTCAGCATTCAGACAACTAGATGGCAGGATTGAACCGCGGATCAACACACTGACGCCAGGCTTTATCGTGACGTCATACGCGGAAGCAAAACACGACCGTAGGTGTAGGAGGACCACACGTTACTTTACCTAGTTGGTGCTCGTCATTCGGAACCTCCAGCAGGCTGAAGGACATGTCTGCCCCTCCTGCAGAGGGTTTGGTGGAGCAGTGGGAGAGGTCAGACTGCTTTTCCTACATTTATACACCTGAACTCAGAATACACCTCACTACACACAGTAACTTCACCGCGGCAGCACTGGAATTCAGACTATGGCCACGGTGCAGCTAACTGTTATCACCCGCTAACCTGCAGTAGGAGCTGGGTAAAAACACGCAGACCTGTAGTGCTCCTTAATGTGCTGACAGTTAGACTGTGTGTGTGTGTGTCTGTGTTTGGTACTGTGCTCCTGTGATATCTGCTCTGGATGTGTGTCACCAGTCCTCAGCAGCCATTGATTTGTGAGTTTGTGATGGCAAATGGCCTTATGCTGCACTGCTATCTCCAGCTCAGATTTGTGTCATTATGTGTGTGTGTGTGTTCTTTCTTTTTTTTTCTTTTAAAAAAACAACATCTATCTGTTGTATAAGATTCGAGTTATGTCATATCATTTTTGTTATCGTGTGTGTGTGTGTGTGTGTGTGTGTGTGTGTACTTTCAACCTCTATCTGTGGTATAAGATTAGATTAAGCTTAAAGTTGGGGTTTGTCATTCAATTCTGATAGTAAAGGTCAGGATAAGGAGCTGGGGAATGCATTATGTCAGCGAGGATCCTCCTATAGAGCTGCAAGCGTGTGTGTGTGTGTGTGTGTGTGTGTGTGTGTGTGTGTGTGTGTGTGTGTGTGTGTGTGTGTGTGTGTGTGTTGACATGCAGAGCTCTGGGTATTAATGCAAGACAAAGGTTGCCCAGTTCACAATTCCAGGTCTCAGAAGACAGTGTACGCTTCATTAAATAATAAAAATATAAAGGTTGTATATTTTGTCTACATGTTTTCTCCTGGTGCTAAATCTCAATGTGAGTGTTTGAGTAAGTGTCCCCTGTGTTTGTCCTGTGGTTACACTGTTGGACTCAGTCGTCTGCTCTCTGTGCAGTGAGCAGGCTCGTCTCAGGCAGCAGGTGGTGGAGGAGGACACCGAGGACTGGCAGAGGAGTCCGGACTTCTCGGGCCTGGAGAGAGTTGGAGGAGTGGACCTGTCCTTCATCAAAGGGGACGACGTCAACGCCTGCGCCCAGCTCGTGGTGCTCGGCTACCCCGACCTGGAGGTGAGCTCCCACGCGACCATCTATTGGCCTCTAGTGGCGACAGGCGAGAAGAGCAGCGGTATTGACGGAAGTCACAATCTCAGAATGTATTCAACACATTCAATGAAAATATACCGATGTATTGTGATGTGAAATACAGAATATCATCAGATTATTTTCATTCGCCCTTAAAAGTAGCCTTGCCAACTTCATTCGGGTAGTTGAATGCGAGGTCACAGGAAGTTGTTTCCTGCTGCCACGTCATCACTTAATATAATACTTTTGTACGATCTTGAAGGCTGGCTGTGTCAGGACTGTGAGCACACTTCACATAACTACTCACACTTTCATCAAGGCTGCCAGCTTGTTTTTTTGTTCACTTTAGAAGGTAATTTCTCCCATGAGAGTCTGACTGCAACCCTCTGATCATGTTTTTATCCCCCAAAAATATGTTTGATTCATGTTTATTGCCTCTCCAGTGATCCTGCTCATAGTTTTATGAATTTCCTGGATATTTGACTCTGAAAACTAATGTTTTTTGATGTCCTGCGTCTATTTCCACTAGTTGTTCAATCATGAAGGGTTTTTGAAAAGCTATGTCCAGCAGTAGCGCTGTCAAAACCAGGAATGAGATTTTTTTTTTTTTATCATTCTGCCTTCTCCTGATGTCTCTGTAGGTTGCTACTTGAAGGCTATCTTTACTTTATTTGTTGTTTTTTTTACAGGACACACAGTAGGGCACATAACTTGAAAAATCTGGCATATTTTCTTGTTCTGTATATTTTGACAGTATTTGGACCAGATTGACTGGATGCATATAACAACAGTAAAGGTACATGTAATGGCAACATGGCAAAATAACCTTTAACTTAAAATCTTTTTTTTTTTTTTTTGCAACTTGGGCTGCACCATCATTAGGGCACGAGCAGATCTGACTATAGTTGTATTTGTGTATTCAGTTAAACTAATGTGTTGCTTGGATGTATTCTTGTGGCATGTATGACATTCAAAGCCTTATTCTTTCAGATGCTCCCCCACTGTGTCAAATGGAATTGGCAGCAGAAAAAAAAAAAAAAAAAAAAAAATGAAATCACAATTAAAGGCGATATTTTCATGTCTATTAGGTAAAACAAGTACGAGGCTTTAGTGCTTGAATCCGACTCTGTTGCAGGATCATATTGGTATAAAAAAGGCACAATGAAGTGACTTTGACATTGCTAACAGCTAACAGGAAGTTCATCTCTCACGATCCACGCACCGAGCTCCACAGGATCTTTTATGAATGATGATGCCATTTTCTTGAGAACTGATTGTTCAGATGGCAAGAGCTTTTATATGTGTTGATGTGCTGTCTTGAACAAAACCTGCTCTGAAGCAAGCTTGATGTAACCCGGTTTAACCTGAAATGAACCTAACGTGAACTTGCTAACCCCAAATCACCCTCCGTAGTGCAGGCCTCAGGTCTTGATCTTTTGTTGCTACAGAACTATCGACTGTTTCAGCTTTAGGTTTAACCTGTAACACATTCCAGTCATTTTTTGCATCGAACTGAAGTTGTACTTGGGAGGAGGAAAGAAATAATATATATTTAGTTGTGATTTTATGTTGAAGTAATGCAAAATGCATTTAAATGTACCCTTTGATATCATGAAGGAACTATAAAATACCTGTAGAATATCTATACAAAACATCCAAACTCAAAGGGGCTTCTGAATCTGATTGTTTAGTCTCAAATGTGTGTTGAATTCTAAAATTCTTTACTTTAATAGTAGTGGATGTCTAATACAATCCAGCTGAATCATGGCCCTAAAAATGTTAATGTTAATAAACAGGAGAGCTGAGGTTTAATATACACTACAGCTCAAGGTCAAGTCTTGTTAACGTGGCTGGTGACAAGACCTCGGCAGACCCAATTTTCATTTAATTTACTTTTTGTACAGCCTTTCACAAGCATTCATCGCTCCTGCTATCTATCTGTGCATTAACACGGGCTGCTGGCACCTTCTCATTACACAGCCCATTATAATTAATGACATTTGTCACTGCACGTTGTTGATACATGAAGCCAACGAGGCTAATGAAATGTTGTTCAGAAATGTTGTCCAATAATGGAATTATGTTCCCTGCTTGCTTTCAATTTACTCCAGCACTGCCACCTGAGGCCATGTGTGACACTAAGTAATACTGCTAACATGATGCACATCGTGTACATTGCTGCAGTAGTTTTATTGCACAGCCTGCTCTCAAACAGGACCTCAACACACTGCAGATAAAATAAATATCTTGCCAATAGTCTTGCCAATAACGTCTTACAG